>JAYMSZ010003532.1:0-10456 GCA_036897665.1 Pelargonium citronellum | reverse complement strand
TGAGTTCGCACGTGAAGTCCGGACTCCCTCACACAAGTGTTCCACATCCATCTGTGCATCAACGTTTGGACATATCCCCGCTCACACAACATCCGAACATGTCCTCACAGACGTACTTGCTTCCCGCACACTGGCACTCCATTCCTCCCGCACCTGTGGACACACTACCACTCTCGTGTCCAAAATCGAACCTTGTTCGCGCGAGATACCCGCACAGCCTCCTCATTTGGACTGCATCTCCTCCATCCGATTATGTGCACCACCCGCGAGCCCAGATATCTACGCGAGCATCATCTGCGAGAAGCAAGCTCTGTCCACGAAGGCCATCCATGCAAGATCCATCCACACACACCCGCGCAAGTCCGTGCAGGAGAGTAATCAGCACTCGCAACCGTGACACTCATCCGCATACCTATACAAGGATCAAAATGGACATGCTTCGCTCACATACGTGTGACTCGTAACTAGGTTGTCACAAACATGCTCCACGCGAACATGATCACGCGAACATGATCCACACGAACATACTTTTCTCACGGACATGGTCCTCATGAACATGATCAGACATGTTCCTGCAGACATGTTCCATGGAAGTTGAAAGAGGAGGAGATGATTCATTTCGTTGGTGGGATCCACACCAACTCCAACCAATTATACGCCGCCGCATTAGCAAGTGAGTTAGAGGCCTATAAATAGAATCCTCCACCAAAGGTAAACTAAACTCATTTTTATTCTACCGTTCGAAAAGCACCCTCATCCGTTTTTCGTGTTTTTTGAACGTTCATCGAAGATTTTCGAATCTTCAAACTCACTTACAAATACATGTGTGGAGATCCTGATTCTTACGCCGAAAATAGTCCCCCCAGACACACATCTGAGGTCTCTTCTGGAGTTAGTCCGTGCGGGGTACAGGTCCCGACCCGACTTCCAAGATCTCAACCCGAAGTTTCAGACCCAAGTCCCCACTCTAACCATCTTTGACACATGGAGAAGAGTCAAGACCAACGCGACACCATTCCAAACTCAAGACCAAATCAAGAGAGTCGAATCAATGCATAAACTATCAATAATTTCTCTACAACAAGTTGGTTAGTATCTCTTGAGTTTGTTACAACACATGTATATATAGATAGAAGTGCAAACTTCTTAATTTTTTTCAAAATAAAAATTTAGTTATTATGAAACTAGATGAGAATCATTTTAATAATTAAAATTATATAATAGCTTAAGTATCTATATTTAAATTAGATAAAAATTGTTAGAAATATATGTTTGACCTAAAGTGGTGGTTGACTATGGAGAATTAGTGAAATTATGATGTTACAATTAATGGATTGGATGGTGCAGTGGTAGGGATCTGATAATAACAAATTTTTCAACTGAATACTTGTTCATTTCAATCCAAATTCATCATAAGATATACCAAAGATTATAACTGAATAACTTCCTTTCATTGGAAGTGAAAGGTCTCAAAATTCACACCATTGTGCTTGCCTCCTCTACATATTTGATACTTTAACTAACTCTGTACTTTCATCAACACCAACATCATAATACAGAGCCAAGTCTGATAATGACAATGACCTGCAACAACCAGTAAATAAATCATCATCATCAACAAACCCAACTTCCTTCAATACCATCAAATAAGTTTGTCAATTAAGCGAGCGTACAAACACCAAGTCTTAAAACTGTGGCCTTGAGGGATCAAGTGAAATCAACCACTTGCCCTACTAAGCGTTAATATCAAATAAGTGTCTTGTTTCACTTTTTGTATAAATCAATAACAATTTTACATGCCCTTCCCTCGCAAACTCCTTTCTCATAATCACTTCATTCTTGCATTCCCATCTCACACACACTCTCTTCTTTCTCCATCTTTTGCTAGCCCTTTCAATTTTGTGAGTTAGATGATGTGTAAAAACCACCAATTTGGTCCATGAACTTATTTTAACCAAAAATGAGATCCTGAAAGTTCAAGTATGAACCCAAAACGGTCATTCCGTTAGTTTTAATCAATTTTTCCATTAACTGGTTTGACGTATAATTTAAAATATATTAAATAATTATTTTTATTCAATTATTTCGTTGACGTGGCGGTCCAAGTCCAACTGTATTAAATGACTCACGTGACTAGCACATGAACCGCCACATCAACAAAATAATTTTTTAATATATTTCAAATTTCACGTCAGACCACTTAATGAAGAATCTAACAACAATAACCATTTTGGGTTCGTATTTGAAAATTCATGGACTAATATAGGATACAAAAAGTTCAGAGACTAATTTAGGATACAAAGTTGAAAGATCAAATTGGATCCATATGCAGAAGTTCAAAGAACAAATTTGAGGTTTTAGCTAGATGATTTTTGGGTTGACCTAAACTATGCAACACTTCATTATACAACAAAGAAAGGCCCAAACTACCACCACAACTACAAGATGTATCTATTTCACCCTTCGACAAGCATCCCCAAAACATAGCAAATTAACATGCACCTAAACAGAATGAAGTCTTACTTGGTTTAATTCAAATTTCGAGACCTCAATGCTTAACTTCTATCATCCTGATCATCCATCTCCTCAAGAATAACGTATTTAGCAGGCACATTCATTGTGGGTGAACCAGCTATGTCGCCTTTGCTTGTTTCACCATTCTGTAGCTTTTCATACCTGAAACGATATTGAATAACCAGTAGTGGATGTCAACTACATGACTTAGACTAAGAAAAGCATTATAAGGTTCAAGCACACTAGCACAGTAAGGCATTTGAAATCACGGCATAACTGTGTCTTCATAGCAACAATAGCTAAATTCTCTTGAAACACTGAATTTTCTATCAGACCTGAAAATGAAATGATATTTTCTAATGCTCATCTCCGATATAGCTATCAAAGTTTTCTAGTTAAGAGACAATAACGAATGTATGATCAGCAATTGTCCCCACAGTTCTTATTCAGAGGTCAGCCAAAATATGTACAGTTCCATTGCCCCTTTCTGTTAAAAAGATGAGAGTTATTGTGTTTGATATTAGAAAATGGAAACACGTTTTTGAAAGCCATAAACCTGAAACACATGTATAAGAAGAATCACTTAAATTTTGTTTGAAGCATAACATCAGCAATTTTACATATATTAATTATCAATAATAAATTTCTTCAACCTGTTCCCTGCAAATACACTCCAAATTTATATGTATGCACCCATAAAATTTTGTTCCCACATATATATGAAATGAGATGTCAATGGAAGAGCATCCATAAACCTGAAACTGGACTAATTGGCATACATAAACCTACTTTTGATGTCTAATAGAAGTGCAACATACGAATTTCCAGAAAAGGCAGTAAAATATATAGTAATATTTTATGCTAGAGCCATATCAGCAGATAACTTACTTGTACCAATTGAATAAGCTAACACCAAACATAATCGTGAGAAGACCAGCCCCTTTCAACCAGGTAAATCCATCATGGAAGTAGAAAACTGCAACCTAAGAGCACGACAAGAGTTCAGGAATTCATTTATAAGCATACAGTAGGCATAATAAAATCTTCACTGAGAAATAATCAGCATAGAAAGCTATTCAGACCACGAAAGAACAACAATACTAACGCATAATTATTAGTGAAAGCACAGGCTTTCATCTCTGATGTATTCAGAATCAAGGTTAAGTGCAAGCCGAAAGAGCTCGTGTCTTAGTGGCTAATAAAAACATTTGAACAGATAAATAAGCCATAAAGCGAAATCAGCACACTGTGCTGCCACTACAACAGGATTCATAGTGGTGGTGATAATGTATTACATACTTATGTCATAAAAGGACAGACAATAATCTAAAGAATAACTAATACCAGTATCGTGACAGCCTCCTTGACAACACCGGCTATGGTTACCGTGACTGCACTAGTTACTGAGACGAGAATATATTCAGTCAATACCTGCGGCAAAGATATAGATGCACATAAATCTCCCAACAAGCACAAACTACTATAAAGTAAAAATTGTAAAATGTCAGCATGCAAATGGTTTCGACCAAAATTCCTACCATGAAAAAGGCAAGCATTCCACCAAAAAGCATCAGCAAGCAACTTCGTGTTACATTCCATGAATTGCTGAAGTAATTGTTTGTTTTAAATTCATCCCACGGATCGAAAATAAGTGACAGAAGAGCAGTAGCCACTGCCATCACTGGAGTCACATAACTCATCAGAGTAAGTGGGTTTTTCAAACCTGAACGATGAAACAAAAGCAAGTTAGAGTCCCTCTGTCAGTTTGATAACTTCATTAAAAAAGAAAAAAACAAAGATTACAATCAATGATACAAAACCATAATAGGTTGTATGAGCAAATTAATCACATTGCAATGTGGTTGTCCACAATTTGTATGACGAAAAAGGGGGGAAACTGTCACCAAAATTTAACATATCCATAAAAAGGATGGCCTCATGCAGAAGGCTCCCACTGTTGTGGACTGTTGTGGGGTCTGGGGAGAGCATCTATGTATGCAACCTCACCAATGCCAAATTGTCATTGTATCTTATTATAATGATGAATGTATGTGAGCAGTTATATAGCTTGGTTTTAGATTAGCTAGACACAATGCAATTTCCTGAACAGCAGTCAGAGTGCCCCTCTGGCAAAAACACGTGACATGGCAATGCATTTGGACATTGTTGACATGGAACATAAACATGAACTATGTCTGTAAATTTGGTGCTGAAGCTATGCGGCATTAAGGTAGAGTTATGAGCTCACCATAGGATTCTTTCTTCATGTAGGTTTCAGGCATTGCCAATACAAACAAAACAAAACAAAAACCAATCAGGCTCTATGCTATGTTATAAATAATCAACTAATTAGCTTTAAAAAAAAAAAAGTAGTAACTGCATGGTCAGCCAATTGAAAATCCACCAATCATGCACATAAACAGTAAATCAGAATCAAACATATAATACCTGCAAAAGAATTTGAGTCATGGACCAACGAAACCCAGACATAACAGCAGCCAGCATAACAAATACGAAACCCCAAAACTCAAATTCTGTCTCCTTTGCAACTGTTACAATCAAAAAGAAATTCTCAATAAAGACATTAAATATGGGAGAATTTATATTAGCTAGCCAAATATACTAAACAATTTCTACAGAAGGAATCGATTGTACTGATGGTGCTTAAAATCTTCTCAAAGATAGAGTTATGTAAACAAGCTAACTGAAGATGATGATTAAATACACTTACATTGGTCTGTGATTAAGGTTTAAAGTTATTCTCAAAATGCCCCAATAAGATGAAAAAAAACACAACTTAGGTTGCACTTGTTGTAAGAATTGCTTATTATTGTGGTGAACAACAACCACAACAATGTTATGGGCTCAACACTAGGAGGCCATGAGGCAGTGCATACCAAGGAAAAATGATTGGAGAAGTAAACAATCACAAAAAATAAAAGAATTTGTAAAACTTTTCATATGTCCTAACAAAGATTGCTGGCTCAATATTAAACAGCCCATGGGCCCCTGCATTCTTAAAATGTACCAGTTCCTTAATCTATTGCCTTGCCCAACTATTACTGGATCCATTATCACGGAAGAAATGAATGAAATAAGCAAAATCACACAAAGCATATGAATTACCAATTAGTAGTAAAGGCAGATTATGAATGTACATACCTGTTAATAAAATTCCAACAGATATAATTAGGATGATACCTAAAAGTTTGAAGCTTGGTGATTCTAATCTGTGAAATAGAAGTTTGACATTAAATGGCATGACAAGTAAATTTTAGAAGAAATTGTAATAATAACGACTAAAAAAAGGTTTATCAAAAGGACATGTACCACAAAGGCATCATAATAGTATTTTGCATAACAGACAGTAACTTGTAAAATACAAGCATGACAAAAAAGACATCTAATCTTATAAACAAAAAAATTGAAAACTAAAACAGACAACAGACAATATAAAAGTTTTCTACACGACTCTTCAGAAAGATTCAGTTGAAATTTCAATGATTCCCATAAAAATATGAGCCAAAATAAAATAAAACAGGTCCCCAAGGGACACCCCAATGGTTCAAGCATCAGATTCACTAGTTGAGATTGTGAGTTTGAATCCTATTGTGTGTGTGTTAAGCTCTCATTTGTGAAAGGAAGTCGTCAGTTTTTTAACGTTATTGTGCACAATTAAGTGTGTGTGTGTGTGAGTGAGAGAGAGAGAGAGAGATAGAGAGAGAGCGAGACACACACACACAATAAAGTTACACACTCATGTGAGATACTTGACACTGCAGAACAAGTAATATTGAAGAAGCTCAATTGACGAGAAACCACCTGAATGCAAAAGCAAATAGAAGGAGAAATATGGGCGATGCAGATTTACACTGCAAAAACAAAAGAAAGGTCAATGTCAACAGGATTTAAAATATAATAAATTATATTATCACAAGTCACAACACAAAAAGTGAAAGGACATAACTAACCATTGTGGCAAATGTAACAGAGATGAACACAAGGGATGCATTGCTGAGATTAATATCCAGTGCTGTTCCTAATGCGGTTGGTACAACTGTGAAAAAGTCCATCTGTTGCATTAGTTGATAGAAAAGTTAATAATAAAAGTGTGGAGATTCAATTCTAAATTTAGAAAACTAGGAAAGGTGTTAGTGAAATTAGAAAATATACTGTATTTAGGAAAGTTTAGTTTGATTTTCTAACATAACTTATTTCCAATTTTTAGTCTTAATCTCCTATATAGGGGAGTCTATTACTCTATCTGGTACTAGTTATCACAAATTATTTATATGGTACTAGTTATCACAAATTATTTATATCAATAAAAAAAATTTAACATGGTATCAAAGCCTCTAGATTCATTATTTTGAGAGTCTCTTGAAGCTTCCGTCATTTTGGCAGCAACCTTGGGTTGCTTGCCCAAACCATAATTTTCTTTCTTCAAGATTTTCAATAATATTTTCTTTTTTCAAGATTTCATTAAAATTCTTGAATTTATTTCTTTTCATAATCATTTTTCTTTCCATCCTCCCTACACATGGTGTGTTCCCGTGAGGTGAAGTAGTATTTCATAAATAAACCCTAGTCTCTTCACTTTCTTTTCTTTTAACTTCCCTATAGTTATTGACAATGACATTCACTTTTGTGACGTTAGCAAGTCTACCGAAGAACTGCAGAGAAGAAATGAGTCTTAGAAACACCAAAGGGTCTGTTCCAGTAACAGCCAAATGATTGTTTAGAGCTTTTTTTGTTCTACCAGATACCAATGGTCAAAAAGCATCGGTTGGTCACCCTTTTTCATCGGAGCCACGGTCCTCGCTATCATGCACCTTGTTGGAGAAAGCACTCCAGATTCTTAATTTTTAAATTTACGTTCTTTCAAGCCTTATGACCATACTACTACCCAAACGTAGTCCCAAAGTCATGAGCACGCGCTTAGTCCCTGAGCCTTTTGTTCGAGCATAATACTACTAAAACGTAGTCCCTAAGTCATAAAGACACACTAAGTCCTTGAGACCCTCATCTGACCATACTACCTATATGTAGTCCCTAAGTCAGGTGATCACACAGTGCTACGTCAATAAAGTTCTCTCATCAGAAAATTCAAGATTTCGCATTGGTTTCATGCTCCAGCTTGAGGCGTAGTGTGGAGATTCAATTCTAAATTTAGTAGAATTAGAAAAGGTGTTAGTGAAATTAAAAACTATATTGTATTTAGAAAAAATTAGTTTGATTTCCTAGTCTATCTTATTTCCTATTTCTAGTCTTAATCTACTATATAAGGGAGTCTATCACTCTATCTAGTACTAGTTATTCACATCAATAAAATAAATTTAACAATTAGCATAAAGTTCACAAGCATGATATCGGAAATGGAAGAATAATATTTGACAATTGACGATAATATTAGGGAAAAGAGAAACCAAATATGATGTTTGGATCAAATGATATTACATGTAGGTGACAAATTTAGACGAGAAAAAAAATGTTTTTTTTTTTTTTTTTTGTACTATGTGTGTATTGAGATATAATATATGTAATACATTGGTCAAACTAAAATGTACAATGAGTCATGAATAAAGCAAAACAAATCATTTGCAGTCTTTTCTACTTTAACTTGAATTTATACCCCTCACTGTCATGGTAAAAAAAACTTACCAATTAAATATCACTCACCTAAGCATAATGGGAATAACAAATGGTTGCTAAGAAATGGTGAATTTACCTCTCAGGAAGTAGTCCTTCCACGACATAGTAGCAGTAGGCTGAAATCTATATGACCAATACCATGTGATGGCATTTGATAAAATAGCTTGCATAGAGAAGTGGACGGTGTTCATCAATAAGGGTGCTGGGAATTTCCCCAAATCATCACCCAACAGAGTTTTGTTATACCTGCTCAAATTATGACATCGGCGAGAAGGGGGGAAATCCATAAATAACACCAATCAGCAAGTTTCTTTGAAATCAGCCACGCGCGTAGTAATAGTCTTGAAAGAAGAGAAACTTACAATGTCAAAAAGGTGCTAAACGTGTACCACACAAGGATAAAGAACAATGTCTTCAACACATCAGCCACAGACATTAAGCCCTTAGGATTTGGTGGCAATACATCTTGTTCACTAGTAGAACTGGAGCGATCAACATCACCATTCGAGTAGCTGATCTCCTGCGCAGAGCGATTTTCAACATCGAAAGGCACATACTTGTCATATCCAAGTCTACCATCATGATTTGGAGGACTATCAGCACGACTCAAGAACCCAAATTTGTCAAATCCACGTCTACCATCATGATTAGGAGAACCATCTACAGAAGTTGCTACACTCAAGTGCATACTTCCCATCTGAAACTTGCTATATTGGTTTGTTTCCCTGCCTAAGGACTTCTTCTCCAGCTGACTGTCTTGAAGCATAGGCAATTCAAAATCAGGATCTTCAACACCTGAATCAGAAGTATCTAATAAAGAACCAGAATGGACACGGCCATTTTCACCGCACCAGCGCGAGAAAGAAGGCTCCCTGTGAAGCCCTGAGCCTTGGTTTCCACTCTGAATGTAATCGGCTCTGGTGTTTTCAGACTTTTCTATTTCAAGATCACTTTCTACCATCTCCTTCCTGTACTAAGTCAAAGCCATCTTCAACATTACTCAAAAGCATCCAATCCAATAAGGTGCATTTACTTTTCAGGTTAACTATATACGAACAAATTCTTGATAATGGAATAGCCAAATTCAGATTCCAGAGACAAATTGCACTCAAACTCAAATGCCACCTGCTTCAATCAAATTTAATTCCGTCAAAAACATTACATTCAATTGCTGAGAAAGGAAACATCAAATTCCTCAAAACCACGCCTATTCTTCTAATCAACAAAAGCAACTAAGAAGTAGAACAAATTAACTATATACGAACAAATTCCTGATAATGGAATAGCCAAATTCAGATTCATGAGACAAATTGCATTCAAACTCAAACATTATATTCTTTAGTTGCTGAGAAAGTAAACGTCAAATTCCACAAATTAACCATTAATGAAACAAAAACCACGCGTATTCTCCGAATCAGCTCGTGTTTACCGAATTGGAGCTCAAGCAACAAAATAAATAAAAATAAATGCAAAACCAAACTGGATCGACTTGTTGCTAATGCTCACAATTCAGAAGTCAATGAATGCGAGAGAAATAGAGGAATGAACACAGAGAAGAAATGAGAAGGCAATGATTGAAGTGACCTGAAGTTGAAGAACAAAGCAACGGAGAGATCTGATTGGGGAGCGAGTAACGAGATCGATCTGGTTCTGCTTCTGCTTCTGCTTCTCTGGTTGGTGGATCCGTTAGATTTTGAGATGCGTTTTCGGTTTAGGTGTTATTGTCTGTAGTTGTTGCTGCTGTTGCGTTGTTGATTTTTGCTTCTTTTGTTGGTCATGTCAAACACAAACCATACACTATTTTTTTTACTATTCCTTTTATAACCAAGGGATAATTGCATATAAACAAATCATTGGCTGAGGTTGAGTAATGAACCGGGTCCGGGCGGGGCGCTCCGAACCCGGAAATTCAGGGGTCGGGTATGGGTGTAAATAGCTGACGTGGCATCACCTTATTGACCATGAATTAATGGCTGAGAGTCTCGGCCACTAATTCATGGCTGAGACTCCTTTTCCTCTATATATATATATATTGTTAAACTTAGTGAGGTATCATTAGGAGTTGTCACCTCATCAAGCTTACCAATTTGAAATATTCTCATGCAATGTCTTTTCATTACATAAAAATCATCAATTAGCTAATAATAATAATTATTCGCATTAACAATGACAATTATTATTAACCTTTAGAAGTGTATTAGCCAAACTTTCTTTATATACGAGTTAGACTCTCAATGGTTTTTCTAATTTTTCGATGGGGACTTTTACATATAAGGTTTAGAGGTTGTGT
>JAYMSZ010003531.1:0-10459 GCA_036897665.1 Pelargonium citronellum | reverse complement strand
AGCAGGTCATGTGGAACCAGCCGCCCCATATTGTAATATGGGAAGCACTGTTTTTTACAAGAGATGACACAAGTTTTTGAGCATTATTGAGGAGCTTTAGCTTCTACTTAACAACATTGAATCAATCTGTGTTTGGTTGTTTTGTCCAGGTGTTGGATCTCAATAGGAGAAGCCCACAAAAAATGATTCCCACTCACATATTATGGAACCCTAAAAGTGGTGCATGGACCACACGTAGAGATCGATGAGACACACATTTAATGTATGGTCCTATATTGTTTTCTTCCTCAACAAAATCATGAAACAAATGGCACACAAGTGATGAGAAAAAGAAGAAGATTGCAAAACCCTAGCTAGGGTTTACAAGCAAAAGTTGATATATTGTCCATGAATGTTTTACATCAACCTGAAATACGTTTAGTTGCTTGTCCCGTGAGATTACGATGTTTTGGTGCAACGGCGAAGCTAGAATTTTGGTCAAAAAGAGCACAAAATGACATAAAAGGGAATAAAATAGATGATCTCACTAAGTTAAAGGAGGTTATGATCAGAACTTTTTGGCTGAGACGCATTTGTTGAAATTATTGAATTTCATATATAACAAAGTTTTAGAAGGTCAGTACGAGCCACTGTATACTGGGACCGCTCCTAACCCTATCATTGCATAAGTCATACATGTGGGTGAGATATTCTATATCATGTTCAACATTAGAGTAAAAGTTCTAAAGTTGTGTGGTTGGATATTCCAATGCCATCTTATATATAAAGTAGGTGAGATGTGAACTTTGAGGTTTCTACATGATTCTCTTATCATCTTCAAGAACAAATCATCCATAAAAGATGATATGCAGGAATGGATATGTGCAAGAATGGGAGGACTTGTAAAATTCACAAGAATTAAAGCAAAAATGTATGGATTGTGAAAGAGAAAGGATGAGAAAAGTGAAAGAAACAACCACTTATAATACCAAAGGCTCTCATGAGCTCTTCAATATTGCCATTATCTAAAGTTCAAAGGCTCTCATGTGCTCTTCCAATATCTAAAGTTTCTACAACTACACTCACCAAAACCCTTACCCTTTTATTGTCCTCTCCAAGTTTCTCATTTTTTCTTATGGGTACAATTACAAAAATATTATTTATGAGATTGTTTGAATGTTTGTCGAATTCATTTTCAATATTTGTTTACATATTTTTTTTTGCATTTTTTTAATGTTTGTCTAAAATTAACTACAATGATTTACTTTGTCATTTACTACGGATTTGTGATGGTCTATGATCAATTGCGCGCTAATTCGAGGATCACATTTGCATTGCAAAATTTGTGGCATATTTGGCTCCTCAAATTTTCACTTGATTAATTTTGCGAATGACAGATTTTGCTACGACATTCTGTTGCTAAAAATGTAAATTCTAATAGTGTTTTTTTAAAAAAAAATCCGTTTTGCAGTTTGAAAGAACCTTAATGCACAAACAACAATATGGCAACAAAGAGAACTTCTTGAGAGTGATCAATGGAGGAATTTTTATTTGTGCACTTACTTGCTATACTAGTTTGTTTACTTAAGCTTCTTCTTACATGAATTCAATTGTTCCCCTTATTTTTTGTGCACTTGTTTGTGCAATTAACTAAGTTTTTGTTGGCTTATGTTTTTTTTTCTCCACCTCCTTGCAACTAAACTTCCTTTTTGTCTACTAGTCCAAACCAACCTATTGTGGCCAATATTTGCCTGATCCCAACCTATAGTGAAAATTGGTGGTCCAAAGGAGAGGCAGATATGCTAGTGGATCTTCTAGGATGGCATTGATTCCACAGCCATTTATACTTTGCTTTAGCATTTTTGATCAATCCACTTCAAACCCTAACCCATCAACCTTATAAGTTCATCATCACACCCCCACCAGCCCTCATGGGGTTTTTGAGTCAGGTGCCAATGGACCCATTGTTTCTGAAAAAAGAGTTGAATTCGTCTGGTTATCGTCAGGTCACTATTTGATCTGTCTATCCAATCAACTCGATTGTGTCGAGATTTTCAAAATTGACAAGTGGTTTCCAGGCTTTAACCATATCCATTGTCACTAGTTCATGATGCTATTAGTAGATAACTAGAGTGAAAAAAAAAATCTATTCCTTTTTTGTTAAGACTCGTTTATGAAATCACATGTAATCATAATCGTTATCGGTGTTGTGTCACAGATTTCAAAAATGCACAAATGCTTAGGCATCATCGGAAAGAATTTTTGTGGTATCAATAAATTAAGAGTTGAATATTTAAGCTAGCTTTTCCTTGATATGTATTGCCACTATGTTTTTTTCTTCAACAACTTGTAACCACATGCTTCTCGATCTCATGGATTCCCCAACAGAAAGACCCATTAATTTGCAAATCAGCACTACCAATAATAGGCTAATATGTGTTGAACCATCTTTTCAGGATTTATGTGGTGAAATCTGTACTAGGAATCAAAATACACACACACACATATATATATATGTTGTCATCAAGTCAAGTTGTTCAAGTGAGTATATGGAAATCATGGTGGTGTTGAAATTAAATAAGTGTGAAAGGTAAAATAAAAATAAAAATTACATGTGAAGAAGAAGAAGAAATGAAATGGATGGGCATGTTGGTGGAGGAGGGGACAAATCAGTTGACTTGTTCATATATAATTGGTTTGAAATTATGAAAATGTATGATCAAAATATTGACAAAGAGCTAATAATCATTGCATCACTTTTGCATGTCAATAGGAAGCCCATGCAATCTTATACCAATAAACAGGTTTTTATTACCAAAAATCAGTAAGGTAAATGATTTAAGGGTTTTGTTTATCTCGAGATATCAGTTTCAAGCCTCTTTCAAGCATTGTTGGTATAATTTATAAAAATAAGGTCTTTACTAAATAACATCAATTATGAATATTTTTCACATATTAGCAAAGATGATCATAATGAACAATAAGTCGATAAGTAAGTAGAATTTTATGTTGAATTAGTAGATGTGTTACGAACGTTATTTATAAATAATAACATGACTATTAATATTAGTACAACATGTTAATACACATTCAATTACATGTGATATATATGACCCATCATTTTATTCCATCAAATGATCTAAAATGATGGTGTAATTGGAGTGGGACATTGACACACTCTAGGTCAAACTCTAGAGGAATATATGACATACTCCATTATGACATATGTATACTCATTTAGGCTTTAGCAAGATGGACCTCAAATATGCAAATGGATACATGTTAGGATTCTAAAGTAGCATAGACCCATTCTTCAATCTGTTTGCTTTTGTTTTGTATTTACATGCTTCTTGACTGTTTCTCAAAGGTTCTTTCTTGGAGACAATTTCTCCCAATAATATATTATCTTAGATTTTTATAGTTCCAAAAAGATTATTGAAAAGTCAGTGACAAGAAGCTATAACTTTTGTAAAATATCCGGATTATAAAATGAGCATGGTTCGTTTTAGTCTACGTTTCAATAATTTTATAGAAATTAGCATAGTAATTCGTTAAATTTAGATTTAAAATAAGTAGGTAATCAGAACTTATTAACGGCGAAACTTAACCCATTTTTTTCTTAAAAGTGTGTAGGTGAGCGTCAGTTTCATGTGCATTTAATATATTTACGTTATATCCCCAACCCGAGTATTTTTAGGGTTGAGTTTGAGTTGGGTGAATGTTTATGAAAAAATGCAGGACGGTTCGAGCAAATTCACACATATAAAACGTGAAACCCGAACGGACATGATCCCCTTTTGGATCGTATCTGGGTTAATCATTTACAACGGGACCAAGACATGTTGGGCCAAGGGGTTAAAACAATTTGGATTCCCTCTGAGGTCTCAAGTTCGAGTCTCCTTATCGACGATATGAGTTGAGATTTGTGGGGTGAGGTTTAGGGTGCCGCTTCCTTTGAAGAGTGAGAAACATTGTTATTTCGAGTTAATGTCCCGTTGCTGATAAAAAAAAACAAACCGAAAACCCTGACATGAAACCCGAATTGCCACGTCTATTTCTGCTCCATCTTCTGTTTTGGGCTTGACATTGCTTTGTTTGGTTTATTTTGGGCTTATACTATTGGGCCCATCTAACCCTAGTTTCTTCTCCTCATATGGACCAAACAAACCTTCATGCCGGGAAGCCCAATGGGCCTTAGTAAGCAAACGGCGTCGTTTCGAAAACGACGCCTTCTGTTTCGCAGTTTCGCAGCAGCTACTTGTTTCGAAACGGCGGCGTATCAGTCGGTGAAACAGATGCGCTGTCGTTTCCAAGTGGAGCCCTCGCGTCTGGTTTGGTAGCACTTGCACTCGTGCACAGGCTGCTTTACCGTCCGGTCGTTTTCCAGAATCGAGAAAAAAACATAAACAAACAATTTAAATTTCCCACAGCAAAAAAACAAATATTTTTGTTTCCGATTCTCGACCCCACATTTTGAATTTCAAATTGATTTCAAATCAAATCACTTTTTTCTTGGGTTCCAATTCTTTTCTTTTTTGCCGCTCTCTCTCTCTCTCACCCGACAATCGCAACAATTTTTTACATTTATTTATATCTTTAATTTCAGTGATTTTTTTTCTTTAATTTTGTTGGTGAAATGGTCTTATCTTTGTGGTTGCGTTTTGTCTCATGCATGGTTGTTAGTTCAAAGACTACAAGAATAGTAGCAATGAGTGTTGCTCTTTAGTTCATTTCATTTCTCAATCATTTTGGAGCTTCAGCTTGAGCTGGTATGCTTTTCTGATTTCAGGTACTTTCTTTTTCTCTAGTTTTTGCGAGTTTATTTGAAAATTTGTTGGTTTCTTGGGGTTTTTCTTTGTGGGTTTGTGGTCTTTTAGCTTTTTCTTGCTTACCCAGTTGGAGGATTTTTGTTGATTGTATTGGGTCTTTCATTGGGTGTTCAAATTTGTGATTTTTATGGTGTTTTTTAGAGTTTGTGCAAGATTGGGCCTCTAGTGGAGACTTGTGATACTTGGTGTTTAGAGTGGTATGATTGATGATTCTGCTGTTAGGTTTGTGATTTGAAGGTTTTGTTAATTTCTTTTGATTGTTGTTTGGGGAAAATGATTCTAATAAACTGATTTTGCTAGATTAAGTACTTAATTAGCTCTTAAATTCGAGTTCTAAGGTGATTTACTGCTTGAATTATAGGTGACTATCATGGCAAGTTTTGTTTTGTTGCTTCATCTTTATTTCTAGGTTTACGAAACAAAACTTCCGCAGTCTTGTAGTTCTTGATGTTGTGTGGCATGAGTGATGACTCTGCATTTAGGTCTGTTACTTGACGGTTTTGTTAATTTCTTGGTGTCTTTCCTTTTATAGGAGAGAAATTTGTTTATGTCTTATTGATTGTTGTTTGGGGAAAATGATTTTTGCGGAGGTCTTGCTGGGATTGATCCAGTTATTAAGTAAACTTGTTTTGCTAGATTAATTACATACTTAGCTTGTGTGGAAGGTTCTCTAGTTACATAATCAGTTATTAAGTAATCTGGCTTGTTGGGATTATTGCGTGTGGCCGCATGCACCTTGACGGTGCGGATGTGCGCGGCTAGATGAAGTACCCATGCGGGCGGGACCATCTTGGCGAGTCGCGCACATTGGTGGAAACCGGGTGTGGGGATGTGGGCGGGCATGATTATTATATGTCAATACTATTTCCTTGCTCTTTACATGCATTTTCTTTGCTCTTTTGACCTTCATGACAATACTATTGAATTTTAATTTGTGAATATTTGATAGAACCAGTTTATTTGTGAAGAAGCAGGAAGTGGTAGCCTAAACAATGGATCAGTATGAAATATTAGAGCAGATTGGGAAGGGTTCATTTGGTTCAGCTCTTCTTGTGAGGCATAAACATGAAAAGAAGAAGTGAGTTTTTCTACTTTTCATATGCTATATGTCAACGCATATATATATATATTTTTTAAATTGGATATTGAAATATGTAACCAGTCGATTTAACTAATTAGCTCCTATGTAACTTTCAATACATGATTTCTTTTTATTTTAACTTTCCCTTTCTTTTTAGGTATGTCTTGAAAAAGATCCGCCTTGCTCGTCAGACTGATAGGACCCGCCGATCTGCACACCTTGAGGTTAGCATTTTCTCCTACTTCCTTACAAATTCAACACAATTATTGATATCTTTGTTCCTTTCCATCTGAATGATATTTACTAGACAGTATTTACATTTACTTCTCCCAACTCGGAAAGAATATTTTCGTCTTATTCTAATTCATGACTCTTATTGTGGACAAAATCTTAGTCTCTTAAATTTTTTCTGACGTCAGAATAGCTTTCTAGTGTATGCAAACTTATCATATTTCATGTAGCGGTTGATATACTTAGTTCTTATAGGAACTATTCCAATATCGTACCTCGCATGATAATTTTATGTATCACTCTGCAGATGGAGCTTATTTCTAAAGCAAGGAATCCATTTATCGTGGAGTATAAAGATTCCTGGGTAGAAAAGGTTGGCAAACCATTCTCTGTTTTAGTCCTTTCAATATTTACTTATATCATTGGTCTGACTATGAAGTTTCTTTCACTCTTCATTTGTGTGTTGTTTAGGGTTTTCCTTCTGTTGAAACATTACAATATAATAATTAATCACTATATACCGGTGTACTTGGTTTCTTCAACTTCAGGGTTGCTACGTGTGCATTATTATAGGGTATTGTGAAGGAGGAGACATGTACGTTATGCTTCATTTCTTTATTATTACTTGAAATCTTTACTTAGACATAGTTTATTTTTGTGTTGTCCTTTCTGATCTTTATGAGCATTACTTGTTATTTCAGGTCTGAAGCTATAAAAAAAGCTCACGGTATTCATTTTCCTGAAGAGGTCGTCACTTCTGTAACTTGGCATTTGTTATCTTCTTCACTTGTGTCTACCTTTGACTTTTACGTCAAATTATTTTGTTTTTCACACTTGAACCCTAAATTATGTGCAGAAACTTTGCAAGTGGCTGGTTCAACTCCTGATGGCACTTGATTACCTTCATTCCAACCATGTTCTTCATCGTGATGTCAAGGTTTGTGGCATCCCATAGGTGCAATTAGTACAGGTCTTAGTTAACCGAAACGTCCGTAGTTATTTTGGCACTGATGGTTCTGTTTTCCATGTTGCTATAGTGTTCAAATATATTTTTGACGAAAGATCACGACATTCGCCTAGGTATCTTCCTCTTTTTGGTTCTGTAAATTTATTATCCATCAATTCACTTATGCCATTGTTTCTAGGCCCCCGTGTTTTCAATCTTGTCAGGGGCTTAAGTGTACATTTTGGCTGCAGGTGATTTTGGTCTTGCTAAAATGCTAACTTCCGATGATCTTGCTTCCTCGGTGAGTATTATTGATGACTATGTTGCTACATTTGGAGATCTAAGTTCAAATTCTTTGAACAAATTGTTTTGTCTGATCCAAATGCAGGTTGTCGGAACCCCGAGTTACATGTGCCCCGAACTCCTTGCTGATATACCTTATGGTTCCAAGTCAGACATATGGTCTTTAGGTAAATCATAAGTTTCTAGTTTAAACTATGCTCTATTTCAATTCATTCTTTGTTGGCTTATATTAAGTATTTACAGCAAGGAGTATTTTTCAGGTTGCTGTGTATATGAAATGACTGCTCACAAGCCTGCATTTAAAGCGTTTGTAAGTACATGAACTTTGAAATTAAATTAAACCAAGTATTTTAGATTAGTTTTTCTATAGATTTTCTCCATATCAAATTGAGTTCCTGGAAGATGCTAAGAACAGCATAGTGGATGCTTCCATTAGTCTGAGTGACATGCATGATTGATACTTAGAGCTGGCAAATTGGGGTTCGAGTCGGGTTTAGATAAAGTTTTATTGGGTCCAGATTTAAAAGACTTAACCTAACCCATTCCACAAGAGGGCTGGTGGTAGGTTTGTAATGGAAAATGGGTGGATTGAATGTGTACTGCCAGACCTTGCATGACAAACTCGACACCAAAACTAATCGGGCCTATTTTGTGTGATCTGAACCTGCAAAAATGCAGGTCGGATTTCGGATGCCTGCGGGTTTGAGTCCAAGCTCTAATCGATACACTGTTTTTATTTATTTATTAAATATATTCTTGGTAAAAAACTTATGATTTCGCGTGTATCTTCTTTTCTGCGCAGGATATGCAAGCTCTGATTAACAAAATAAATAAGTCTATAGTGGCTCCACTTCCGGCCATGTACTCCGGTGCTTTGTGAGTCCTCCTCTACCTATTCATGCACATTAGTATCTCAAGATCTTCCAGAGATAATTGTTTTTCACTTTCTTTTTCTTTTCAACTAATTAAGTGGATGAGGGTGAACCTTGGCGCAACGGTAAGGTTGCTGCCTTGTGATCTTGAGGTCACGGGTTCAAGTAAGAGAAACAAAACAACCTCTCCGCATAGTAGCGAGGTAAAGGGTGCTTACAAAACAACCTCATCGAACCTTTAATTGTTATTTTGTATTTGATCAACATCTTTCTCCACAAATATATCATATGTGGGCTTCTGCTTAACATTTTTTTTATCCGGTATGTGCTTTTATTATTTTTCCAGTCGCGGGCTTGTAAAAAGCATGCTGCGCAAAAATCCGGAACTCAGGCCAAGTGTATGTCTTACCTTCTTTCCCTACCTTGCATTTTCAACTCAATATTGTGCTTCAACTTTCGTTTTCTACTGATTTAATTCACTGCATCAAGTTGTTTTGTCGATTAACCAGGCTGGCGAGTTACTCAACCACCCACATCTTCAACCTTATGTTCGCATGATTCATCTAAAACTGAACAGCCCTAGACGAAATACTTTCCCTGCCCAATGGTCTGATTCCAACTACATTAAGAAAACTAGATTCACGGATCCCGAAGCTTTTCCCATTCTTTCAACCCGAGAAAAAAGACTGTCATTCAGCAATGACCGGACCCTGAATCCTAGTATATCTGGAACCGAACAAGATTCTTTGTGTTCTACACAAAGATCACAGGACATCCCAAGTTATTTGAACCAGAAGTTCTCAGAATTATCTGTTAGCAGCATTGATGAATACATTAGTATTGAAAAGTCAGTAGCTACGAAGTATTCAAACACTGTCAGAACTCCAAGATTAACGCCGGCTAAAGTTTCCACTACTCCCAGGAGACAGACCGCACCGTCAAAGATACCCCATATCAGTTCAAAACGTGACTCGGTAAGCATATTTTATAAAGTTTTTCTTCTCTTTATGAACTCGATGAAGCTATAATTGGAATAGCTTATTATGTTCTCTAGTCGGTAAAAACAAATGGATATGGATTGTCTTGCATCTTCTTCTAAAATGGAAAACTCTTAAATTCATTTCCTTATGAGGGATAGTTTCATAGATTGTGGAACAATTTCATATGCAAAACAAAAACAGAAACGTGGAACGTTAGGGGTTTAGGAACACAGAATGGTGAGAGTATCCGGAATGTTTCTTATGGTTTATATATGTATCTAGGTATCTGCATAATGTAAGATTTAGCTCGTAATCGAGAAGTTGCTGTGGTTGATTAATTTTATGCTTATGCTACTTTTGCAGCTTCCCGGCCCTCGCACACCTGCAAACAAATCTTCGCAGCCAACACGAAGAGCATCTCTTCCATTGGCAACAAACATTGGTCTCCTTCATAGGATGGAGTCTCCAGATGTATCTGTCAACGCCCCAAGAATCGACAAGATGGCCGAGTTTCCCATAACCTCCTCGGAAAACCACACCCTCTTTCCCAAACGCAGAACTTCACCAGCATCCACCGTTGACTGCTCAATCACAAAAGACAAGTGCACGGTCCAAACCCTGGACAAAACCTTCGCAAGGCCAAACGGGAGTGAATGCTCCGAGCATAACCCAACAACAACAGGCGCCTCAAGCCGCTCGTCCTCTGATTCACGACAGCGTAGGTTTGACACCTCGTCGTACCAGCAACGCGCTGAGGCCCTCGAAGGGTTGCTAGAGTTCAGTGCAAGGCTGTTGCAGCAAGAAAGGTTCGAAGAGCTCGGGGTGTTGTTGAAGCCTTTTGGCCCCGAGAAGGTGTCTCCGAGGGAAACAGCTATTTGGCTGACCAAGAGCTTTAAGGAGACTGCATCATAGTGGAAAAACCGAAAAAAGAGTAAGATTGTTCCTCGCAATCTTTTCATTTTCCTTACTCCTGTGAATAGGCTCGAAATCTTCGATACATTAGCCGATTAGAGACTGATTAATAGGATTGTTTTCCTTGTTCTTTGTCTTGGTTTAAAAGTGTGATGGTGAAGTTGTGTTTGAGCTTGAGATTGATGGAAAAGAAAATGAAATGCTGAGACAATATTAGAGGTAGGATTGGTTTGTTCATGTTTTTGCTTGCAACACAAGGTTGTGTTTGAAGCTTGTTTTTTTTTTTTTTTTTTTTTTTTTTTTTGGGAAGCCCTCACTAAAAATCT
>JAYMSZ010003530.1:0-10460 GCA_036897665.1 Pelargonium citronellum | reverse complement strand
CAAGATGTTTTAGTCATTGTGACTAAGTTTGGTAGTGTCAATTTTTTATTTTCGGATTGATCTGCGAACTAAATGGTCCACAAGTTAGTTAGGTCTTTGATCTATTTGTCTGACATGTCAAAGTACATGGGTGTAATGTACAATTTTGTGAGAACATATTTGGTTGAGCACAAAACAAGAAGGGCAGAGTGGTCATTCAACGGAAACGGATAGGATAAAGTCTATTCACCAACTGATAACAGCGAGTTGAAGCAAAACGAGCTCTGGGAGTGAGAGAGCAAGCAAACATGGCGGCCTCCACTACACTTTCTCTCTGCTCTTCGCTCACTGCGCATTGCAGAATCTCCCAAAAGCATCTCTCTTCTTTCAATATCTCCAATCCCACTCTCACCTTCTCTTCTCTCAGCTCTCACAACCTCTCATTTTCTCTGCGCCCCGCTTTTTCTCCTGCTCCCAAATCCTCTGAATCTGATGCCGCAGTTATCGACGCCATTGTCGACTCCGTTTCTGATGAGTCGGAGCCTGAGTCCGATACCGCACTAGCAGTCGTCGAGCCTCCCAAGGAAAAGCCCAAGCGTGAAGAAATTTTTGCTGTTGTTATGGTCAGTCATGAATTTTGAGTTTTTTTTTTTTATCTGGTACGTTATTGATTGAATTTTGTGATTACCCATTTATTGCTATGCTTTTTGGAGTAATCCTTTTGAATTTTTAGTTCTTGGATGATATAGAGGTCCAGAAGTGGACAATTTTCTTGTTTTTTCTTCTTCTTTGGAGTAATTGATGATATGAAAATGATAAGATTATTGTAGGAAACATGTAGTTTTATATGTTTTTTTGAGAATGTTTTGTGCCATACCTAAGGAAACTTAATTATGAGCTTTAGAGTAGTTTTTTCTGCACTCAAATGTCTCTTTAAAGATGTTGGTGTATCAAGATGGGAAATTGCTGATAGATAGATAAATATCATGTACATGGCTAGCTCTCGGCACTTTTTTTCACCATAACTAACTCCTTGTACTTTGTTTTTACATTTTGGCAATGTGAAATTGATGGTGATGGCGAGGGTAAAATGATTATATAGAAAAAGAAGAAGATAAATCAATAATGTGTCATACACACGATGAGAAAGAAAATTCAGCTAAATAGAACATTATAACTTACGGAGTGAAAATTTGGAAGTCCTGAGTTAGTTGTCACGAAAACAAGTATAGGTAGTTATATGCTAAAATGATTAAGCATTAGGTATTTATGTTTAATTTACCCTATCTAGAATAATACCATTGTTAGAGAAACTGTGCTTATACTCACATTACATCTGAAATGATATTTTTATTGTGCTTTCCTTGCTCATTGATCTGGATTGCTGTGCCTTGGCTTTGTTCAGATTGGGTCACACCAATACATTGTTTTCCCTGGGCGGTATATCTACACTCAGAGGCTTAAAGGAGCTAATGTCAATGACAAGGTGAGCCTTTCTCTTGTCCAGAAAGCATGCGATCCTGTTATATTATATGTTGCATACATTCTAATCTATGAGCCAGTTTGGATTACTATGTTTCTGTCATGCAGTTATAGTTGGCTCAGTATCTGTTAATAATGTCTTGGTAAAATTTAGGTCTCGCTAGCCAGTCATATAACAATGTGGAACTTAGGTATGCAGAATATCTGCAATTGAGCTTCTTGAAATTATGTTGATTGGTGCTTCAAATACACTGTGACGCTCCTGCATTACATTTCCTTGCATGTCTGGAGACATATAGCTTTTGCTTTGCCAATACTGTAGGTTTGGTCCTCAAGGGTCTATTGTCATCATATCATCATCATCATTATGTAAAAAGAAGAAAAAGGAAAAAGAAAGATGAGACTTATAGTAGAGTGTTAAAAATATAATCAAGTCTTTTTAGAACTTGGTGACTCTAGTATGCGTCAGTTTTAAAAATCATGGCCTGGCTGTCCACATGTTACCATTGTGTCCAACTTGGAAGTCGTATTTTCTTCTTACTTGTGATTTGTATAGTCTTACAATACCTTCTTGACTAGAATAGACGATTAGATTGTCTGGACTTTTTATTGAAACAGATGTTCAAAAAAGTCCAAAGCACCAAAGATCGGTCAACCACGTATACCGTTGACTAATTGTTGGAGAACACGTTAATCAGTTGATATCTAGTGAAGCTATATTCGAAAAATAACTACTCCTGTTGTTAGTCATTTATCAAACATAGATGTGGGTTTAAGTATATTGAAGTGGAGTTAGTCATACATTGACCATGATAATCTGTCAAGGAAAAAAATGAGCATTCTGTGAGCTTTTTAACTGATATATCCCTGCTAAAAGTTGTAATTTATGTTAAATAGATTTGTACTCGTGTTTTCATTTTATAAAAGAAGCATAGCGTTTAGAAGAAGGGAGAGTTGAAAAGGAAGCATATTGGTTTTCAGCCTAGTTTCCTCTTTTTGTGAGCGTTTGGATTATTTTTTTTGGAATTCAATTTGTAGTTGTTCTAATGATCAAAAAATTATAATACAAACAAACAATGAGAATCTCATTTCCATTCTGATTCTTGATTCTCAAACCTGAACAAAAATACTAATCCATACTACTTTAGTGTTTAGTTTTGGGCTTGAGTATAATGGAGAAGAATGGAAAATAAGGTTATTATTCTTATATCCATCTTATATTGACCCACCGGCCACCACAGTTAGAGATAACCTTAGAATATATTGGAATGGTTGAGTAACATGGTTGTCTTGTCTTATGGATGTGCTTTATTATTTTAAATCTGCCAAGTTTGTGTCAATAAAGAAAATTTAAGATTCTTACATATATAATTTGTATTCCGACTTTTCAACAACTGTTAGCTGGTATGTTTTGATGAATATTTGTCAGTAATCTCTAGTTTTTATGGAAAAATGGTTTCACTATGTATCATGCATATATCTCTGGGAGATGTCATGGAAGATCTGCATGAAGTGTGAAATATTGGAAAGTTTATAAGAACATAACTTGTTAGTGAAATGGTATTTGTGCTGTTAAAGTTCAGTTCATCTTCTCTCTCTCATTTTTGTGTGCAGATTGTTCTAAACAAGGTGTTGCTGGTAGGCACCAAAGCAGGTGCTTACATTGGCAAACCAGTGGTAACTAATGCTGCTGTGCATGCTGTAGTTGAAGAACAGGTTATTTTCTGCATTATGACTCCATTTTACTGATAAAACGGTAGCAAGATCTGTTTAGGTGATTTTCTATTTGGTTTTATTAAACGCCACTTCTTGTGCTCTTTTATATGCAGGGCCTAAATGATAAAGTAATTGTTTTCAAATATAAGAAGAAGAAAAATTATCGGAGAAATATTGGTCACAGACAGGTATTTACCAAATTAATTTAAGTTCGAACAATCTTGCATTTGTAGGCATATCTTTGATGTGTACATGATTGTGTTTGACCAATTTTACAGCCAAATACAAGGATAAGGATCACAGGCATTACAGGATACGAGGACTTTCCACTTTCAACGCTTGAAAACACTAAAAAGTAATGTATTTTCTTTGGTGATTAGGCATAGAGCTGGCAATTCATGTCTCAACACATGACACTAAAATAAGTGTGCTTGAGCTCGCTAATTTTGTAATTTAGTTGTTCATGTTGAGCTTATTAAACATGAACACACGATTAATTATTTGTGTCATGACACACACAATACGCTCAAGACACACAGTGAGGGGTATAACACTGAATTAACCCCCAAAACTCTAGCTAGTCTTATTGTTTATATGATATTTGTATGCTAGTTAACATATCTATGTTGCATAGGTCAAATTTGTTATATTTAATCGTATCGGGCCGCGTCGTGCCCATCGTGTTGGAGAATGGAGAGTGTCGTGCTATATGTGTTGGTCCTGGCTTACATAACATGTTAGGTCATGTTGTGTCAACTTGATCCATTTAGTTAAGCATGTTAAATATGTTGTGTTGGTCTCACGTCTTTATTAATATGTCAGTATAGCACGCAGTCAACTTTTAACATGACATGCACGCAGAAGTCGCTAGCTTTCAGGTCTACAAGAAAAGAACAATCGCTCCCGTAATCTGTAGTTGATTATCAACTTTCTCACATGTGTTCCGTTATCTTTGTTCAGGTCTGATTGATACGTCTCTGTACAATGGCCGACCCCAACATGTGATCCTCGAGGGCTTCAACACATTGGAATGCACGATCGAAGCAACACTTCGATCATTGTAGAGCATTCTCCTCGTTTTTTTTTGTTCTTTGTTGTCCACCCGTAACGTTTGTATCAAGTAATAGTCAATTTTTGTTTTTGCTTTTCACTAGGTTTTTGAAATGTTGAATTTAATATGCACACATGCATTCCTTGGTTGTTTATGTTAATGCTTAACAAGGGATGCACCAATAATATTCTTCAGCTAAGCTTATGGTTGGTTTGTTGTATTTAAAATTCACATTTCACTGTGTAGATGACTATCTTTAACTTTTTTTCTCAAAGCATATTAATAGTTGAACATTATAAATTCATTTTGTGTGTTATAACAAATTTTTCAACATTTTCTACACAAGATATATCCCCAAAACACCATTTTGTTCCAATGATTCTTTCAAAACTTCATCAGACCACAAGAACTAGCAAAGATGTGACTCTCTTTATCATGTCATCATCAAACCATTTACACACCAAATGATATGCAATCAAGGTCTACACATAATGAGCAGATAGAATTCAAGTAGACTCTTCACTACTAATGGTAATGGACACTTGAAAATGTAAAACAGTGCACATCAATCATATCCTCATCCTCATGCTCCAGCTTCTGGATACGCAACTCTTCATCAGCATTCCTCAGAAACTGATCCCAGCCACTCCCGGGGCTAGTGTCTAAGTAATCAAACGGGACAGCCGTCTTCAAACCAGGCCGAACTGCACACTGGCTCTCGACAATTCTAAACTCTACCTTAGCCTCCTTGGCATTCTGCTCCAATTCCTCCCATGTAAACAGTAGAGGCAGCGTAAACAAACCCCAGGGATTGAAATCCACCAGCTTAACTTGCATATCTGTTTTAACATAAACATCAAATGTGTAATTCCCCGATTCAAATCTCAGCTTCACGACGTCCATAAAAAATTTGCGTATCACCTCTTCAATTTCAGTTTTCTTCTGAGCTAGAACGGGATAAAATGTGGTGACCTCACGCTGCGAGATCCCAATTAGGTTCTGATCGTGTACAAAGCAGCGAAACTCCATCTCTGGTCTAAAGGACGGATACCATTTGCGGAGAGCAAGAGAGAAACTTGATGGTCTTGATGAAGTCTTATCGGTGCACAAATCGTATGCATGACTTAAATCGTGGATCACTGAATCAGATGATCGTAACAAGAGAGCGATCTCACTAAGAGAAGTGCACCGGAGGGTTCCAGATGTGCTTATCCAAGCAGAGTCTTTTGGAGCGCTCCAATTCAGCTTTGGGAAAACTGAACCCCCGAGGGATTGAATTGATTCCTTCACCTTCAATTCAAGTTCCGGGAAAGAAGGTGGAGGTGAAGGTTGTTCGGATTCATCCCCGGATCCTTCAGAAACCTGATAGTCTTCTTCCTCATCTGGATTGTGAATTCTGTTTGGAAAAGCATCATCATTTGAGATGGAAACAGGAAGGACTAAGGGACCAGAATCATTAAGGTACTCAACAAAGGATTCAGGAAGATCTAGAATTATAGATTTAATGGACACCGATGAAAATTTTGGGTACCATTCCTGAATCTGGCATCGATTTACCTCTTCTACCTTCATTTCCTATCTGTCACATAAAAATCATTTGCACAATCAGTAATTTAACCAATAACAATTTGATTGACTAATGAAGAATTAGAACAGTAACTTTCATTGACTAATTACGAAAATAAGAAATGAAGAACTGATAAATGTATCTAGAAGCAAATTTCAATGTTCTTTACTTCAATTGTTGATTAAAGTTTACTTGTTCAATGTGAGGTGACTGAACCCCTATGTCATTGTAACTTTGATACTGCCACTGTAAGTAAACAGGTTAGGAAGCTGCTTAGTTATACTTTTTACAAGATGCATGACATTAATCATTTAGACAAATTGTGGCAGCATCTAGGCATATTCGCCAAGTTCCTTAATCTGCCAAAATTGGAAAGATGCCAAAAAAGGCCCTATCCAAGCGAGATAATATTTAAAGGATACATCACATGATTCACTTCAGACTATCGTTCAAAGATAATGTTAAACAGAACTGTTTCCAAGTCAGGAATAGGCTGAATTTTATGACTCGTTAGTTTGATCCCAAGTCTATGTCCTCGACTTATTTAACTTGAAGAATGGGAAGGTTCTAAAACAAATTAAAAAGACATTTGAGCTTTAATAGCATGTCATATGTTCCTTATGAATGAATGAACTGAATAAGATTTGATCCATCCAAAAACATACAAAGAAAAAACAATAATGATAAGATTAAATATACAAGATAGAAATAGATCCTCAGAACAAAAAAGTATTATCCATGAGAGCATTCTCAGGCTGACATAATGGGACTATTAATTTTAACATTAACTGAATTTAAAATGCATGATTGTTAAGAAAAGCCCAACAAACAGCAACAACCAAGCCATTTTCTAAATAATGCTGGGGAAGATGGCTACATGAATCCTTTAGAAAAACTCTTTAAGATATTTGGCTTACATTCTCTTTCACTCTATTGTATCCGCATCTAATGTTATCCCCTTATCTAAACCAATTGTTATCATGTCTTTTCTCACTACATCTTTTCATGTTAACTTAGGCCTGCCCTCGCCCCTTTTAGTTTTTCCTAATTGAATTCTCTCATCCTTTATCATGGGGTAACTGATCTCCTAGCTTTGCTTAGCTCAACCCTTGCCCAAATAATTATAATTGGCATGTGTTTATCTTGAGAATACAAGAAAAGAAGAAGGGCATTCATGACATTTCATTAGTCAATCCAGATTCTCATTTTAGTGATTACGATCAACAAAATGAGTAATAGAACATAGCTTGAAGGTTAATGCTCAAGATTCAGAGAACCAACTTGGTTTTGCGCCAAGTAGATTCCCTATGGAAACTACTGTGAGGACCAATTGAAAAGTATAGACAAAGGCAATTTCACTTTTAACTGTTATTGATTATGATAAGATTCCTGGATAAATTTGATGGTGAGTACTAAAGAAAAAAAAATGGTACATTTTAAATATATTACTTTCACTAGAGATGTGTATGAAGGAGCATCAACTAGTGTAAGAAATAATGAGGGAGTCATTAGAGATTTTTTCAATTATGATAAATTGCATCAAGGATCACCTCTAAGCCATTTCCTTTTTGCCTTGGACATCAATGAGCTCACAAGGCCTTTTCAAGATGAGGTCCTTTGTTACAAATACAATAGAGGTCAATGCCAAAAGACATAAATGAAGAAAGACTTCAAAAGGGTTTAGAACTAAAAACAAAATTGAATATACAGAGCATTATTATAACAACAACAAAAAGTGACATATAAAGAACTACTAAAAGTGACTATTTTAGGTATCTTAGAAAAGAAAATAGCTATACGGCTTGTTATTCTATGTCACCAAATGTTGGGCTTGAAAAGCTTGCGAAGTCATCAAAAGGGGCTAGCAGAGATGAGAGTCCTTAGGTGAATTTGTGGTACCTTTATTAAAGATAGAACTTGGAACTAGACAATTCGAGAAAGAGATAAGGTAGTGTCAATTAAAGATAAGATGAATAATAAATTTTTAAGGTAGTTTGGATGAGTAGAGCATGGGCAGATTAGCTACCCTTGCGAGAAAATGTGCAGGAAGTTAGTTAATATAGACTACAAAGGGGTTTGGGAGAACTTATCAAACATTGAAGGAAGTAGTGGCGAATAAGGAAAGACATTTGTTGGGCCTGGAATATTGGGCCCGTGGGACCTCCGAGGGCCTGGTAAACTAGTCAAACCCAAATGCCTGTCTAGAAGCCAAAAAGCCCAAGTAAGTCTAAGCGGCATAAGAGAGAAAGACCAGTAGGGTTTCAAGGAAAGCCTTAAGGATCCCACTATAAAAGGAGAAGGAAGCGAGAACAAGAGAGATAGACTTATAGATGAGATACCCGACTAACTTGAGCGTCAGAGGGGTCGCCCGAATCGGGGACCTCGTTTTGCAGGTTAGACCGAGAGAAGATAGGGGCATGCTCAAAAAGAAAGGGCAACCGAAACCAGGAGAAGAGCAGAACACGTCTTGTGGAGCAACAACATTATAGCAGTTGGCTTAACAAATGAGATATTATTAGATATGATAGAGTGGAAGAAGAAAATACTAGCATGAGATCCAAAAGAGTTTTGCTAAAGGATGCATCTAAACTGCCCTAACATTGTTTGGAAAATAAGATTGTTGTTCTAATCAAATGAGAAGCTAAGGATACCCAACTGGCCAACTTATTTGTTCAAATTCTAACCAGTTTTGAATTTACCAAACACTTAACTATAAATAATAGAAAATACTAACCACCGGTGAAACCGAACTATAAGTTAATACAACTTCTAAGAATCTCAATATTGAGTTTAAATGCAAATAAACGCTACTTAACATTGATAGAGTACTCTATAGCTCATTCATCAAAAGTCAAAACACCAATTAAGTGGGGTTAAACAAACCAACTTACAGCACAAAAACTTCCAATTTGATGATAAGTACAGTTTATATGAATTTACATACAGGTTTATGGTTTTTTTTTTTTTTACCTAATAAGAAATCAAGACCCAATAAAATCAGAGAGCATCACACCCGACTTGAATATTTTCATTCCTCGATAACAGTAATCAGCAATACCTCCATATTTTCGTTGGAGAAAACTAAACTATCACCATTACATGACGATTTCGATTCTTTTTTTCTTTGTACCAAAGCTAGAATGAAATTGTTACTGAAAACATGGGTTTCTACCCAAATTCCATATAGAAGAAATCAAATCATCACACATAATTTTCTGAAATTGCAAGGTCATAATTATGCAAAAACTATTACAGTGGAATTCTGATGCAATTCAAAAACAAAAGAGAACCTAAAATAAGAGAAAGAGAGAGCTGACCCGTTTCGTCAATGGAAGATCGATGGGAGATGAAATTGTGTAACAGCAGAGAGAGAGAGAGAGAGACGGGTTAGGAGCTAGCTAGGTCTGAGAATTTACGGGTAGTTAACATTATAGTTAGCATTAGAACTAGATTTGACAATTCGGAATTTGGGTCGGGCTTTTTCTCTTTCGAGTTGGAAATGTCTAATCTAAACCCGTTTTGAATAGTGTTCTGTATTGGTAACCCGTGCAAAATTATGGCTTAGTTATGGTTTTACATGCATTAAATCCTTGCATTTAGTACCAACAATTTGGGACCAAACCCTTTAAAATTCACAAGTTAACCCGTGAAAAGTCGGGTTCGGGTCGACGTAATATGACCCGCTGGTTTTGGTTTGGGTTGGGTACCATTAGAAATGTGTCGGGTTGGGCCGGCTTGTCGGGCACATGAGAAATTAACAACCTAAAAAGTAAAAATTAGGTTCATTCATCATCAGTTCACTGCATCTTCTTCAAACTTCTACCCTATTCAAAACACAATAGACAATCCGCAACCATCATCTTCTTCCTCATTCATCACAATCAGCGATCTGTAACCATCTTCTTCACCCAGCACGACATGAGGAGGTCATCCCAATACATGCTCCACTTTTGGCTCACTCTAGATTATTTTGAACTCAAGACCTCAAAGTGAAAGAGGGATAGGTTCCGTTTTTCTGTATGTATGGTGTTTTTGTGAGATCAATTGTGCAATTGTTTAAGAAGTGAAATTTGGTTGTAATGCATGAACTCTAAACTTAAGGTGTAAAACATGTGTAAAACATGAGTTATTACTTTCCTAAACCTAAGGAGTTACACGTCCTCGGGCAAATGAAAGAAAAAGAAAGACAAAAACTAAACTAATGCAAAACTACACTACACTAGATGCAATCCTACTAGGCATACAATCAACTGGGTAATCTATCAAGCAAAGTAAAATTCATGAAGCGGACGAATTTTCTCTCATAGTTTCCATGCATTCAACATATTACCAAAAACATAATCATTCACTCATTCAATGAGTTTCAACATTATATAGCATATTGGTTCACCCATGCGTGTGTGTTATCCTTGAAATTTGGGTATTTCTAAATGGTTAAGGTAGCTAGTTCTAGGTTATCCATGCAAAAAGTGTCACTCCATGGGTTGGACTAGGCATTCCTTATCCACTAATCTAGACATACTTAGCCTATCAGGATCAAAAGGTCTTAATTAAGCTTGCAATGTAAGGCTAGGGTTAAGGCGTGGAAGGATTTTTTCACGAAGCTCAAACTACACCTATAGTGAACTCGATGCTCACCTAGCTCACAACACAGATCCCATGATA
>JAYMSZ010003529.1:0-10460 GCA_036897665.1 Pelargonium citronellum | reverse complement strand
CAATTAAAAAGCTTGGAAGCTATCAATAAAATCTCTTTCCTCCCCTATTTCTCTTGTCTCTTGTTCTTCTCTCTTTATTTGTTCTTGCTTGCATCAATTTCATAACAGTAAGAATATTTTTGGGAATTTAAGAGATAATGAATTACTCCAGAAAAATTGATGATTTATAGTTGAAAACATTTGCGAGTTATGAAATTGTAAAATATAGTCATTTGTTTGGGCACATTGCATGCGACTATTAAAATGTCATGAAAATCAAAATTTAGTTATTTATTTTAAGACATTATAAGTTTGTAGTAAAATAATATAAAATTTAAAAAGTGTCTGTCACATATTTTGAAACATCATAGGTGTTGTTAAAATGAACGACTTGTTCTCAGAAATTTAATGCTCGGGTTTGGTTATTTACTCCAAGCCTTGCCATCAATCCAAGCAGGGGCCTAGTTTTATATCTGTATGGTACAGCAATGACAAGCAAAAACCAGTGTTTTGACCTTGGGCTTGACTATGTGGGCTTTTGGGCTTACAAATCCAGCATACGATAATAATCTGATGTCAATTCGAACCCAAGAAAGAGAAACACTTCACCAACCCAAATATTGCAGGTTCACTAAGTTCTAGTCGAAAACAGAGCCCGATGACATAAACCCATTATTAAAATTTCACTTGATATTACAGCTGGTTTTGATCTAGATTTTGCCCGTTTATGTTGTCTCTCTTCGTCGTCTTCGCCCCGCTTGCAGATGACCATACATGAAGTGGCCTAAGTATAGAAGAGAAATGCCTACACGTAAGGGGAGTGCTAATTTATAAAGGCCCCCGATTGTGCACGTGTCGAGCTCACCAATAAAAAGAAAAATGTGAGATTCACACGTGAAGAGGAGTGTTGGAATGGGTGCTAAAGTGTCCCACATTTGAAAAAATACAAAGCGAAGTAGCTACATATAATGGTGCAAGTGTAACTCAACACATCTAACTGTTAACAATTTATGATGATGAAGGGAAGTATTGTATTGTGGCCGCTTGGCACACATATGTTGAGTGGAAAGGGTTGGCCATCCCATAGTTGCGGAGCAGGGATTTGATGGTGATTGTGGCGGTCTCCCGGTCATAAAAGAAACTGTTGAGAAATATTAACTCGAGCAATTGTTGGCTCGACTGCAAAGGCGGCACAATATGCCAAGGGTGCTTGGAGGAGCGCTACCAACCCCGCATGTCGCACTTAGGAGCCAGAGGATTACGAGAGGTGATCTCTCCTTTTTCCATGTGTCGAACTCAGAGGATGAGGCCCCAGAGGGCAATGATGATGATGATGAACAGAATGTGGACTGAGCGCATCCGCTCAATAGGGTAACTTTGTTTTTAATTTTTGCATTTTAATTGTTAGTTTTATAGTTTTTAGCACTTATTTGTTAGTTTTTATTTGATGTTTGACTTATTCTGCTAGAATACATGATCTGTTAGATAATGTTGGGTTTATTTTTGTTCCTTTCTGGTTTTGTTTTGTTTTTGTGTCGAAGTTTAGATTTTGTCAGTGGGGGCACTGACAAGTTTAAGTTTGGGGAGGGGGTATTTTATGACCGTTCTTTTTGTTTAATTGCTGTTCAAAAGATATGTTTAATTTCTTTAAAGGAAATGATACAGAACCATAAGCAGCACATACTCACCCAACTTCTCAATGACATTGTTTGCAAACACTTGAAATGCATTGTCAATGCCACGGAACAGGCCGCTCAATTCTGAAGGCCTCATTGGAACTTTAAGAGCAAAAAATTGATCAACAGTCTGCAGTAAGAAAAAATAATTAGAATAGATATTATTAGCATCTGTACAAGATAAATAATAGTGGCGTAAAATGTACAGAAAAAGACAGATACTGACGCCAATAAGTAATTTTGGCATGGTAAGTTTGCAGACCTCCAAAAGCAAATTGCACTTACAAACAGAATGAAGTTTGACTAAATTTAGGTTTTGAAAACTTATACATCTTTGAAAATAAATTCCAAACCAACAATAATAGAATAAACGCCACTTATACATTTTAACCATGTCTTGCATCAGTTCATCAGCTGACAAATATACATTGGAACAGACTTGAATTGGCTTTGTGAGGTTAATGAACTAAAGACGAGTATATCTGTGCAGACTTCTTCGAAAGCTCTCCTATTATAGTCATGCACTGATCCAAGATCGAATATATAGCTCAGCATGGCTCATTTACAACCCTATACTTATTCGATCCAAATACACACAATACAAAATATTGAACTTGGGAGAACAATTTAATTATTAGGTCAATCCCATGAAAATTAACCATTTATTCCAACCTAACACCTTTTGAAGGATTTAATCTGCTAGATTCATACTTAGTAATTAGCTTCAGAATACTAGAAACCTAGACATTTATCAATGGAGCACAGTTTTGTTCAGTTAATTATATGATATAAGAATGAAGCTAGTAGTCACAACACTAGATCAATTGCTTTATTCCACATCACGTATTGCCATAAAAATGATACCACACCATGCTCTGGTTGTATCAAAGAAATTTAATGCAATCTGAAAGTGTACATAAACAATATTACCAACAACTTAGTCCTAAAAATTCTTGTAATTGTAACTCAAAAATAACAAGTTCACGTCCATACCTCCTCCACAATTCTATAAATTTCAACAATTGAACTTCCATGTCGTAGTTGAGCTGATATTGGTTCCCATCGCTGTAAGAGGAATTACACATACACTGTTATATATCAAATGAATTCCTCAAGCTGAGGGGAGAAAGAAGCAAGAGTAGGCCAAGCAGAAAGTAAAACTGAAATAGATTTTCAAATTTCATATCTGGTCTTGATTTTGTATTTGCTTATCCTAGATTTATCTTGTCTTGAGGCTGCATTTCCTTCTAGGAAACTCAGTCCCCTTTAATTATATTAATATATATATTATCCTTTGCTTATAAAAATGAAAAAAAAAAAGATATACGCAACTTAGACGCAGGTTAGCATGATATAAAACAATGCAGCAAGAATGAGAGACAAATTGACAAACAGAGGCACATCTATGACTGCAGGGAGACTAAACAACATGTTTTACTTCTACATGTCAAATAAGAAAACTAATAAATTCCACTCATTGGGTGGATAAAACAAAATGAAATTCAGAATTCACCTCCTGTTGAATAGCACGTTCAATCCATCCTAAAATCCGTCCCAGCTGTGAATTAAGCCAACGCATCACCAATGTTCCGGATATAGATTCAATCTGCACAATATAATTTTATTTTAGAAAATAGCGGAAGTAAGAACTAAGAAATGTGATAACAGCCTGTAAAACATGACAAATAACCACCATTTTACGGCGACTTCGTTTTTAGTTGCAGATCAATATATACTTTGATTGCAAGCATGAACCAGTATTTGGCAATTTACTACTTCGTCATCAGCTTAGCAAAAAATTTACGACACAAGAAAAAAAGAAAGAAAAAGGAAGATGAAACAACTTCAGGTAATTTACTCCATCTACTTCACCTGATATGGAGTTAGTTTTTTGAAGTAGACGTCAGCAGTCCCCTCTTCACAAGTACACATAATTAGAGACATTACATACTGTTCCAGGCTATCAGCTGCTGGAAGAACAGTTACAATATCCTCAGTCAGATGTTCAGCACCATCAAGAAAAGGTTTCTGCAAACAACAGACTGGTTAAATCCATTCATTTCAAAGGAAACTTCAGGCTACATCAGAACAATGAATGGTTAAAGCACAATTCAACTATTCAAATAAGCTTACCAATCTAATCCCATATAGCTTATGAACAAGGGATGCTGAAACAACAGTTGCCTGTGGATGCCTCTGAGATAAAATTGGCATGAAAGTGGTTGCATCTTTTTTAAGAAGACTTTTGGTTTCCTCTGCAAGTAATCCCAAAGGATGTTCATGTGTTGTGCCTGACCTATCCACAGCCTGTAATACCTGATGAAAGGAAAGAGAATATCAGAGAAACCAGCAAGCTTTACTAGAGTCAAACAGAGGAAAAGTAATATAATTAATTCCAATTAACATAGTTCTAGTTGAATTACATTTGCAGACATATATTAACAATAGCTTACAAGTACTACCAATGGAAAGCAGGTCTGATGTACATAGCCATGCTGGAATAACCAACCTCTCAGCTCAGCGCATACACACCGTGAACTCAAAGTGTATGATAGAATAAAAACCATCTCATAGGTTACAGTGGGACCATGGTGGAACACAAGGAATACAGAGAAACAATGATCATTACATGTCACGGTTTGTATAATAGCTACGGGATGTTACGAAGGTTTAATCCTAATTCCTAACACTAAAGCATGAAGGAAAATGAATGACTACACGTGTACAAGTATTTATATGTGTATGTGTATGTGCATGATTCAAAAATTAAATATGTTACATAATGCATAACCAGCAAAACACTCACCCTCGCAAATGCATTCTTAATAGATGATGATATATATGATTCTAGCTGATCCCGATCCGAGGCAGCAGTAGACTGCATTGCCTGTGGAAAAAGTGAAACATGCAACTTTGAGCATTTGAAAGAAAACTACACAAAAATGTTTGCGAAGATAATTGAACACAACTTTGGACTATATAACTTTCAATAAATATTTCATCACAACCAGAACTGCTTAGTTAAGACATAGATAAAACAGATATACATACAGCTTCATTTTCTTCCAAAAGGAGCCACCGAGCAACCATTGCAATTGCTACTACACTCTCCATCATTCGTGATCCCTGCAAGAGAATATGTAATCCAATACTGAATTGCACAACTAGGAGACAATCACAGAAAACAAGTGGAACCAGCTTTCTAGACAGGACAATATATATCTCCAAATCTACAATTAATGAGCAAAAATAATGGAAGATGCTTAGAATTTAGAACTTCATTCATGTAATGATAAACCCAAACATCTGATCCTGAGAGAGCTGTAGGCAAGGAAGACCAACAGTCCGACAGGAAACAAAACTATGAGCAACAAAATAGATATTAATACGTCGATAGTGGATGGTGGTTAAATGTCAAGCCAAATTATTATCCTATCATCTGATCCTGAGAGAACTGTAGGCAAGGAAGACAAGCAGTCTGACAGGAACCAGAATTATGAGCAACAAAACTGATAATTATATGTAGATAGTGAAGGGTGGTTAAATGTCAAGCCAAATAATCTAATCTTGGAAATATAGTTGCCAATGATTTAGTAACATTACATTTAAAGAAGAATGGAAAAAAAAAAGAGAAGAATGTCACATTGTCAATGAGAACATAAACCCCATTCTTCATCTTACATGGAAAAAGAAATGTACAAAAGGATATTCATTTTTCAGTATAAAAATGTTTTAAATAAACACTAAGACATCTTTTAGGTTGTTAAGTTCATGTGGCAACTTCTAAGTTTTGATGATTTCACATAATATCACGAATTTTCAAAAAAGCGCTGTTAAATTTTGATAAAGGGCTACACATATATCTTATATTTTTTCTAATGTGAACTTTAGTCGCCACTTATACACTCCCTATCATGCGTGTCACTCACATTTCTTCTTTTATCGTGGTCTCGAGCCTGACACATGCACAATCGAGGGCTATTTAAATCGACACTCCCCCTCACATATAGGTATTTTCCTTCTGCCCGTGGCCCACTATAAGTATGTCCTTCTGCAAGCGGGCTAGAGACCACATGGGGAGGCAACCTATTGGGGTCAGTCCTAGATCAATACCAGTAGTGATACCATGTAAAAAATTTGATAATATGCAACACATAATGGATTGGGCTTCCAGTACTAAAAGATAAACCTTATTATTAGGGTTTAACTTCCACCACAATATGTAACTTATTATCTTATATTTTTCCAATATGAGACTATAATCACTACTTCAACAGAAACAAAGATTCAGCTTCTAAGCACCACCAAAGTATTTATTTTGTAAGGGACGCGAGGGGAAATAAAAGAGAATATTCAAATGCTGAATTTTTATGTATTTGTCCATCAGCATGCATTGTTTATACTTTATACCGTATCATATTACATCACAATACACAAATATGGAGAAATGCTGATAAGTTTCAAACAATGCAATTCCACAAACCTCAGCGAAGTGCAGATGATAGTCTCCTAACTGTTTCTCAGCCCATTTCTGGATGGGTGATAAGAAAGATTGTAAGAAAGAAAATTCTCGAAAACCCTCTTCACCTCCAACTTTAGAGCGCAAACTTTTCAAGTGTGACCTCTCTTGTGGACCACGTTGTTCCTTCAACGGAACTTTCTTCAACTGTTCAATTGCATGTTGCAATAGTTGTTGCTCACCCGTAATAACATACTGTGATGACACAACCAAATAATGATAATAAATTGTGGCAATGGAGATGAAGATGACAACAAGAACTATCCATATAAACAATTTAGAAATAAACATCAAAAGGCAACACAAGAGACATTGGTGTCCATGAATTCTCAACAATCAAGTTAAGCAATCCTCTTTGAGTCTATGACAGCACAGAACATTTTCCTATGTAACAGAATACCGATAGCCATTTCAACAAATGCATACTGCTACACATTAGAAAACGGATAGTCCATTTGGCTTTAATACCTGACGAAATAATACCCACGCATAGCAGGTGTAATGGATGGTCTCTGTAACCCCTAAAACTCGCCAGGTTGACTTGAAGAGCTCGAGAATTTCTTCTATTTCCTAAAAATGAAGATAAGACATTAGTGATCCTGGTAAGCAAATTACAATTATTAAGCTAAAATGCCTTGTCTCTTTCATTCTACATAGCCATTGACTAGATCACAATTTGACTTCAGTTAATCTACCCAATCAAAATTGGAATTGTTAACAAAATCCTAAAACATAACATGATCATTTGAAAAAAGTTAGTCAACACTCAATACTCAGATTTCATAGATACCAAAAATGATACTCCAAAAAGCTTTGACCCAACTACTCGAGCACAAAGTAACCCAAAATATGAAGGGAATCCAAAATTGTTTGGTATCATGTCATTGCAACCCTTCGTATAGAAGTACTAACCTCTGTCAGCTTTCCCTCATCTAAAATATCAAAGACACTGAGAAGCAGTTTCTCATATAATCTAACATTTAGATGATAGCCATCTGCCCAGTGGCACACTTCACCAGTTAAATCGCCCCGGGCAGGCCTTTCAGCAAGTGGAATGGCAATCTCTTTAAGAGTTCTCAAGCATTCTGTACGTTGGAGTTCACCTGTGGAAGGAGGAAGGGACTGGAAGTAGAATAAAAGGTAAAAGATAATAAGGAGCAGATAAAAAGATAGTACAAGCTTAATCAAATAACATTGTCAAATTAAAGATCAATTAATAACAATATCAATAATTGCACAATCACTACATCAACACAACAAAATATCGGTAGAATTGTTCTAAAAACAAAAATATATATATTTGAACTTTTGAAAGGCCGCCAAGATTTTACAAAGAAAAGATTGAACAAAAAAAGTGAGATTTTTAAGGACTAACTGAAAGTAACACAAGAATGAGGATGATGATTAAGTAGCACTACTAATACGTGAACAAAAGTTGTGTATCACGATGAAGGAAGTAGTATGGTGCAAAACTTGTGAAATGGGATTCAGAAAATAAATTAGAAAAAATTCCTCTGACTTGATCAAACACAGACCTCAGATTCCTCAATCTTTGCCAAAAGAATCCTCAATTCACTCGCCTTGCGCCCAGATTCCGCAAATCCAATAGCAGTATGATTAATAAGCCCCTCCTCCAACATGTTCAACTGTACTGATACAGTATTAAATATGATTAACATGGAACTTAAGCATACATTGCCAGGATAAATTGAGTAGGGGACAGGAAAAAACTTACCTGCCTTTTTTGCCACCGTATATATGCCTTCTTGTCAGAAAATTCTGTGCGAGAAATACAGCACAACAATTCTAGAGGGATGAGTAAGGTATCCATTCTCTTTCCCACTTTTCCTGCAAGAGCATTCAGCAATCCCTGCCTTGTTCTAATATCCATTGCCTCAGAAATCTACAAATGCATGTGAAAACAGGAATGGAGTTATTTTTCACAATCAGAAATAAATTTGCATGATAAAGATTTGGCTGCATAGCATTTGATAAATCTAACAAGTTAAAACTATATAAAGGAATAGACATGGGTAAAGAAACCCTTCTGGCAAGCAAATCCATCATAGTTTACACATTTGCAACTTACATAGCAGTGTTGCCGATAAATAAGTAAAAATATAGCAGTGCCACTTCAAAAGAAGGAACCAAACAACCATATATAATAGAAGGGAATGGGTTAACCATTATTTCAAAGAGAATGACTTTCAGTACAAATAAAAATAAAATGAAAATTGCTGTTCATGGGAAGCATTTGCCAAGAATAATTTTTTTGTTTTATCATCCATTTTGGAAAAAAAATGACTTTTTGAATCCCTTGCCAGAGTTGACAAAGAACTTATAGTTTAAACAGATAATTATTTCATTTTGAGTAAAAATTTATCTCTTAGTTCATCAGCATTCTTGTAGTGAGAAGTTACACAAGAAAAAACAAGCAAAAAGATATTATGGCGACATAAAGAGAGAATAAATCGAACAAAAAGATAGAACATGCTTTTAAATACCTCCATCTGGACACGCATGCTCTCCAACAAACCAACTAAGCCAGGAGCTCGCTTAGATTGTGCTACAATGCTTTCAGTTTTACTGCGCCCAAGCTTCATCATCAACCTGGACTTTTTGTCTTTCTTTTTCTCCTTTGATGGTACTATGAGACCTCTGTTCAATTAAAGAAAACTGAAACATGACTAAAAGAGAGAGCTAATATGAAAGGCAAACCAAATAATTGAAGCATACCCTGATGCCCCAGCACATGCCAAAAGAACTTCATATGCAGTTTCCCGAAGATCATCATCTGTAATACCTGTAGAGTAAAATATACTTTTAAAACCACCACCAATGGTTTTATCTTTCATGCCAAAGTCACTTTACATTCTACTATTGTAGCCTCAAATAGTCATCAAATAGCTGACAGCAACCATATTTGCACAAACAGATAAATGTTTATATACACAGAGAAAAAAGTAAACATGATTTATACAGTTGGGACAATACTTGTCTTGGATAGAAAATTAATATTCATTTCACCTATGAAGTGTTGGTCATAGACTGTGTTCATTTGATATGGAGGATTTCCCCAACAATTCCACGTGTTTCAATATGATTTACACCACTACCTCCTCCATTTCTTATACGTTTTCATTAGCAAGCTGGAAATACTAAAACAACTATGTTTTTTTTGCATGGATGAGCTAAATGTAACCTAATATCTGATACGGCTGTATAGACCCATCTAAAGCATGTCATATTCTCTGCAGAAGAATGTAACGACACACAGGCAAAAATCGCAAACACCTCTATCTGATGTATCACACATCAAAAGTTCTGAATATAAACAGACTAACATGCCTTTCACATTTCTAAGTAAAAAGACTAATCATTCCACGTCCCACATCTCTGATGCGCTGTAGAAGGTAATGAATCTTGATGTGTTACATGTCATGATTGTTAAACAATTACCTGTAGTAAATGATGGCAATCCTAAGACAAGATCAGCAGCATCATTTGGCTTTCGTCTTGAATTTCTCCGACTGTTAACTTCCTCAACATCATCTTCATCCTCAAAATCTTCGATGTCATCCACAGTCAGCTCGCGAACTTGTCTGGAGTTTAAAGATGCTGATTTTGATATGTTAAATGACTCGGATTTGGACATGTTAAATGAATCGGTTTTTGATACGTTAAAAGACTCTGATTTCGATATGTTAAATGAATCAGATTCTGATATGCTTGATGCAACAGGTGATTCGGCAAAAGAAGGAATTGGCTGCAGTGGTGAAGTAACAGGAAGTGAAGGTGGCGCCCTTCTTGGTGGTGAACCTGAAAATTCTGGGCTTGTAACCAGATAAAATTCATTGGCAGAACCTGTTTTGTTCTGGAAAAGGGAAAAAAAGACAGCTTCAATATTGACCAATGCAGACAGTAAAATGCACATGACACCCTGACACATGAGTAAGTATATAATCATCCAAGTTTAAAAGCATATTTTGTGTACCCTTTCTTCATATTTAAATCTTAGTTTAGTAAATCACAATTCATATCCTACATTGAAGCATGTCATTGTTTGATAATTAGAAGATAACCAAAAACCCATTAAACAATTTTTGTGAAATGCATGGCTATTTGTAGCATACCATAAAAGGTAAGCCAGTGTGATCATGAAAATCTCGAATGGCTTCTGAAAGTTCAAGCATACCGCCTACATTAACAAATAGTAATTAGAAGGAGAAAATTTAATACAATCCAGTTCATTAATTTAAATTAAGTAGCATTCTACAAACCTTTTT
>JAYMSZ010003528.1:0-10461 GCA_036897665.1 Pelargonium citronellum | reverse complement strand
ATAAACTAGAAATGTAAATGTGAGGCTCGCAAGTGAGGGGAGTGTTGAAGTGGGTAAAATGATCCCATATTGAAAAAATATGAGAGAAAAGAGCTACATATAATGGTAGAAGTTAAACCCTATTAACAAGGTCCACCTTTTAGAGTGGAAACTCAAAACATTGTGTGTAGCCCATTATCAAATTTAACATTACAGAACCAAAGGTGTGATAAAGTATAAACTGCCCACCTGCGAACAGTGTCAACATAAAATGGATTCTCCCGCATGCAGATCCCTGCTTCTCTAAGTTCAGTGACTGGTTTATCAAGTTGCCTTTTATATGCCTATGATAGACACCAAAAGTTAGTACATTGGTCATTACCTTAGCAAACATTTTCTTCAAAGAGAAAGATGAACAAACCTTCTGACAGTATTTTTTCAATCGCTCCTTTAGCTTTAATTGTTGATCCGCCTTAGGCAGGTCCAGAAAAGATTTTGACAGATGACCATCAACTCCATCAACAAACTCAGATTCAATTTGCTTCTTCAAATGATAATAGTCACTGAACTCAACCAAAGTGACAGACTTACAGTTAGAAATCACTCTTTCACTGATATACAAAACAAATAGAAAAAATAACCTTTTCTTTGCCATGAATATCTCCCCACGCCAAACCCATTCAAGCTTCCGAAGACAAGTTCTGCCAGGACGGTTGAAATCGCATGCAGTGCATATCTCATCTGTGACTATAGATGGTGGCTGGAATCAAACAAGAACAGGTGTCACTAATCACTACCGAGTAATTCCAAATATATTATTTAGAAAAGCAGATATAACAAAAGGAATCCAAAGCTGCCAATAGCCAAAATAATTTAATCATTTTGGAAAAAAAATATCAAGTTCTAACACTTTACATATGCCTAGCTTGAACTCTTTGCTTTTGAAAATAAGCCAAACAACCCTTGTAAACAAAATATTATACTCATTCAAATACTAGCCTAGCAAGTCGGATAATGAACTATTGCTTTGTTAGACACAAAGTTAAGGTTACATCTTGACATTGAATTAAGGATAAAGTTATGCTGCTCTGTTTATAGCTTATATTTTGCTTGAAGCAAAACCCCTACTTCATATATTTTGCTGCATAATTTATAAGCATACTGCAACGATACACCAAAGTATATGACTAATCAGTAAGAACTTTATCATCATACGTGATAAAGGGCTAGCTATTGATCAATTTACCTGAAGCCTGTTTGTCAGAATAATGTTTGGATACATTGCAGCCACATCAAGATGATAGATGAGGGGGCTTTCTTCACGCACAGGTTTGTCTCGTAAGATAAGAAGCTGAAGTAAATGGAATAAGAATAGTTAGAAGAATCCTTACTATTCTCTATGCTTATTAGAATGTACATGTGACAATCTAACAGGAATTTTTTATAGTAAAAGGGTTACATAAACAAAATATTCCAAAGCATACAACTTTTTTATGCGTTTGTTATGTGTTATAACAAACAACCATTTTAGGGTGAAATTCATCATATAAATAAAATTGTTTTATATACTACGACATGAGAAAAGGATCCAACTAAGTCTTATTTCATCTTGTCATTCACATTACAAGCATGAACAGCATGTAAAACACATGAAGTAATAACATGAAGCAGTAAACAACTGGAAGATTCATTTGAGGGATTCAGGCATTAGTTAAAAAACAGAAATCTCAATGACATCAGAATATTCAGTCACCTTCTCCAAGATAGCATTCTTCACATCATCATAATTGGAGACAGATTCCAAATCCATCTTACCCTCGACTCTTATGGCATATTGCAGATCTCGATCTAGATTGTTAATAAGTTGCTGCAATGAAGATTATACAATGCCACTCAGTTCCAGTAATTAAAGTGGAACATTAATGAACAATCTACAATTGAAGATCAATAAGACATGTAGCAGAAAGCCAACCAATTAATATTCTTCCTTTTGAAGTAAAGAAAAGAGAACAGCTTAAGAGGTAACAGTTGAGGATATCATGGATATTAATGTAATTGATGATCCAAATCAATCATAATTCATTTTCAGAATTACTCTCTAACAACTTCCATTATACGAAGCCAGATTAATTTGCCAGTACGTAAAACATGGATATAATGCACTACACAGCTTAGATTTAGAAATTATGTGCACTCAGGTAGTATGTGTCCCAAAGGGTAACAGATTGATCTTGCCATTCAGTCCAGGGGTGAATATTCTCATCTAGTCCGGCTAGATTCCAAGCTAGAAGTCATTTCTTTAAAGATCAAGTATTTGGCACTCTGATCAGTCGAACAGCCCATATGTAACAAAAAGCAACATTAAAAAGGAAAATACTAAGTCTGCAGATGTTGACCTTCTAGTCTACAAAACACAGTATTTTAAGTATATCTGCTAAATATATCAGATTTTTAGAAAATAAAGTGCAACTATGTATCGTCAATCTTTAGTTTGCATTGTGTACTATGAATCATGAAATGATATGTGCAACAATTGATCGATCCAGCTCTAAGTTGGATGACTATGGTCAATAATAGAGAAATGTGTAACAGTAGAAAGGTTACCCTTAAATAACCATTTTCAGCATCTATGATGCACTAACTAAGAACCAAGTTATACTACACAGAATTAGTTTGCTAGATATCCAAGTGCCAAAATACTACTTAAGGAACAATTTTAGCCAAACTATAGTGCTAGACAATTTAGAAATATCAGTGCAACTGATTAATTCACAACCTAGATCACAGTAAAATGGTCGTTTCACTAAAAATATTGAAACACGAAACAAATGAAACAACTTACATCGTAGGCAGATGGGTCAAGCTTAAAGTTAGTAGGAAGATCAGATCTAAAAACACCACTTTCAAGACACTCCACATGGCCACCTATATATGTTTCACTTTCAAGAAGGTGACCCTTGTAGAACTTTTCTGGATCAGATTGGTGTTTGTTGGGGCAGATAACATTTGCCTTGTATGCCTGTAACATATGCAAAGTCACAGGTAGCCTATATATGGTAAAGAATCCAACACTAAGTCTAACATTTTGAGATAGGTGTGCAAAAAAGAAAAACCCACCTCAACCATAAGAAGCATTTCACAAAGGGTCCCACTACCTTTGCGCAAAACCTCATCTGGTGACATAGGAATAATTGTTGCAAGGGAGAATATGAAGGGATGAACATATGTCATATACAAGTAATATGTTGAAACGGCATCAGAAACAGAATAGGAGGCCATCGTCTGTAATAAAACACCCCAAGGAAGAAGAAAAGAACAGCACAAATATTAGACATGTTATGGTAACTTGCAAGTAAACAGCAGCCATGATAAGGATAATCTACACAATTTGATCTTTGCCAAACTGATGTTGCATACCTCTTATAGATTTGCAGTTATTGTGCGCAATTCTATTTTTTCAACTTCTTTTTCCATATTCTAATGCACTATGTAAAAAATATATCATATAGACATTTGGTACACAGTGTCTGGTCACTCTTACCTGAGGCTTTTCCTTTGCAAAGCGAACCATATCCTCAGGATTCACCTCCAATGGATCATAACCTAACTTTGCCTTCGTAACTGCCTGACATATGATGAAGAAAAGGTAAATGCATCAGCTGTCACGTCCATGGATAGCTTGTGTAAGTAAATCAAAGACAATATCGCAGTGCAATTTTTATTTGAATGAATCCAAGCTTGTATTTTTTGAAATACTTTTCTTCTGTACAAGTAAGAGTCCATTCAGCACCATTATTTATGTCATTTTCTTTAGAGAACAAATTTCTTTTGTTTCAACTTGGAACTTATGACTATCGATCATGAACTAATCGAAACGACAAATAAAAGTTGTTCCACACTTCATACTTCATCTAGAACAAAGATCTCTTTCTAAAGGTTATCAGTCCCTTGCTTAATCTCAAGAACATGAATCATCTAAGATTAAAACTGAATATCTCCTATATGCTAAAATCACATTGCTAATTACCCAACATTATAAATAAGCAATGAAGAATGTATTCTTGGTCAGTGCAAGCAAAGGAAGCATTGACTCATAAATCTTATTGGTAAATATAGGAGAACTTGAACAGTATTGTCATATCCATATCCAAATTAAATCTTCTTTGCTCTAGGCCGGTAGGCCCTAATCTTGCACTTAGTTATTACCGAAGCAATACTGTTTTATATTCTTCATTTAACTTTTACATCTAACTTGATATCAAATTCTCTAAAACCAATGCATGTCAGTCAGACAGACAAAATGAACAAACAAATAATAAACCCAAATTGGAGGTTTGCACCTTTAGGCCTTGACTCCCCTGAGGAAGATAACTATCACGTTTGACCCAAGCAAAGCAATCCAGATGGCAAGCAAATTTAGCACGACATTCTCCCTGATTCTTGTCACATTGAAATCCTACCTCCTGCAAGCTCACAATTAATAAGGAAAACATTGGTATCATCATAATAAAGCACACTATTTTAAAGATTTTGTGCTATGAAAAGAAAGATAATTAAGAATTTGAATGAGAATATCCAAGAATGCGCAGATATGAGATAAAACTTTGTTTGGTAGAATAATATTTTTAAGTAAATAAACAAATTACATTAGCGTTTCAAAATCTCAAACTCTGCACATATTCAAGCTTTAAAGCCTGATTCAAGCAACCCATAGTACTTGCTAGATCAAAACTATTACAATATTCAAGTTGATCATGTTTAACTACTTGCTAGATCATCATGGCAAAAAATAAAATTACATACATCACTCATTTTAAGCCCATGATGGGCAGCTCTGCTTTCCAGGAATGGCCAATCAAAAAAATCACCATTATATGTGACATAAATACCAGGCTTCACTTCTCGCATGTGATCAAACCATGCCCGTAGAAGCTCTACCTGCAAGAAAATTCATGTAAGTATTTAAAAAGTATTTTATGCTACTAAATTCATAAAAACACCGCTACCTCATTTTTCACATTCGTCACTTGGAAATTTCCTTCAAATTCTGGTTTTGGAGTGTACTCTAAATTCTCTATATCTTCCCCAACACACTGAAGATAAATGCAACCAAAAAAAAAAGTTGATTATTGAGTGTCAATACAATAAGTTCACAAATGCATGCAAGACTATCACCATTATTGAAGAAACGAATGTCTAACAAGGAGAAGCAAACTTAGTTTCTATATTGTCACGTTACCATCCCAAAAGCTAAATTTATTAGGTCGAGCAGCCCAACTGGAATATGAAGCAATCTCAAACACCACACGCAATCTACTTGGAACACTTTGAACATTGAACCTCATGTGCAGCCTAGACACCACAATGGAGTTTGCACAGGGACCAAGAATAAACGGAATAGACAAAGAAATTGGCGAAGGCACAAAACTAGACCTCTATCATAATACCGTGTTAAATTTCCAACCCAAAATCTTAAGCTATTAGGTGGAGTGGCCCAACTTGTACATGAAACAGCCTCAAACATTGTACCCAATTTGTGTGGGACAACTGTGTTAGCAAAAAGTAACACATTCCTGAAACTAATTGCAAAAATGAGTGGTATATAGATGCAAAAAAAAAAAGAAAAAGAAAAAAAGAGTAAAGGCTTTATCTGGCAAAACCATAAGAAAGATAGTGTCATTCTAGCAGCTTTAGGTCATGGACAATGAAGTTTGTTAGATACCACAACATCAGAAAGTGTGTAGCGCAAAAAATTGCACCTACTTTAACCAAAAAATCATTCTTTTATGCCTACATTCTAATCCTAAAACATGCTTGCTCTTGGAATCCTAAAATCACCTTTGCTCATTCCGAAAGAATGAAAAATGTTCATGATTCCCAAAACACATACAGCTACAAGCAACTCAACTAATAAAATGTCAAGGAAAACTTAGTACAAAAAAACATGTATAATAGACCAATAAGTAGAACCACAGGACTTCCAAAGAAGTAAATGACTAAAAGAGAAAGCATGAACTCTGTCATATATTACCTCTCTGTTTATGATAAGGTACCCTTGTCCATCAACCATATATGAAATCATCATTATTAAATCGTATTCAGCATCTGGAAATTTCAAAGGGAGCTTTGTAGTCTCAATATCAAATGCACAAACACGAACTTCAGCACGTTGAAGAAGATCAGTTCTCCTCTCAAGTGTAACTCCCATGCTGGACACACTTACATCATACCACTGCCCACATCTTATGTCTGATTCACATTGGAACCACAACGTCATGAGGCAATAGATAAATCCATCTAAACTTCAGAAATATATAGTAAGTCTCTTAACAAACAAGATGAAATAAGAAATCACCATTGTCAATGGCAAAGCGGACATGATAGGGAACATCATACTCGCGGAGATCAATAATACAATCTAGAAAATCTAGAGGTCTCTGTTCCCTGAGAGTAAAGCAAAAAAATAAGACAAAACTCAGGCAGAGCCGCATAGGGATATTGCTTTAGATAAGATACAACTGACTAGAGCTACGTCAAACTAAGAACTGTTACAACATAGATAGGTGATGCATTTTCCCACTCTACAGCAGCCTATATGAAAAACTCGGGTAAAATAATCTTGCCATTTTATGCAGGTAAAATCGAATCTGGACTAAATGTCTTTACCTTTTTCCATTTAAGATAGACTCGTAAGCTTCTGTTGCATCCAACTTTGCCTGGTTCCTCTCAACAACATGCAACATATCCCTCTTCACATCCATTAATTGTTGAACGGAATCAAAAGATATTTTCAAATATGACTTGTGTAAGCCAGACAAGTGGTTTTTCTGTTTACAAACATTCAGAACAAATTTGTTGAGGCTTAATAGATTGCATAGTTATACAACATAGATATTGATGTTAACAAAGGATATAATGGATAAATAACATGCCAAAGCAATCCAGCAGACATTATCAAAACTTTGAGAAACATTGTTACTGTATAATGAATAATGTTTATTTAACAGATGTTCAAACAACACAAGTAACACTTAAATTGCTGCAGAGAAAAACAATGAACACTGGGGCAAATTTAAGCTTTTCTCAGCTAACATAATTATTTAAGTTTGGAGCCTACAAGGAAAGCTAACAAAAAAAATATAGTACTCATGCCCAGTAAACACCAGGGTTGCAAGAACTAGCTTATAATTAGAGCAAAGACCCAACACAAGAAGGGCTCCAAAACTATCTGGAACACTTTGACAGCAATGTAGTTCAACCAGGACCGGCCACCTAATGTGCATTGAGGTTATTGCTAAGGATGGGCTTCCTCATTCCACAGCTTACCCGATGAACTAATGTCAAGCGAAAGGTTTTGGGTAAGGAATCTTATGTATTTGCTTGCAGTAAGTATAAGCATTTCGCTTCTAATCACCATGCAAGAACTCAAAATAACAACTAGCGCACAGAAGCCTCTGAATACCCTCTGCATGGAAGGCAGGCTATCTGAGCATTGTAATGATGGACACCAATAGCCAATATGAAAATTTACAATCAACCTTGACAATTTTTGTGCATGCACAAGCAAGTTAAGTACAAGCCTCAAGTAGATAAATAACAATGTCCATACAAATGGCACACTTTCCATGTCAATGTCAAAAAATGGTGATATGTAAGGACCTTGATTTACAAGTATATTTGGAGATAAACTTTCAGTCATTCAGAATATCATACAATGAGTTTGACATCAATCAAGATCCTCTAGTTAAGTTTGAAGTTTGAATGTAAGAGAGGACAAAGTGTTGAGGTTTGAGAAGTACTAGATGAAGAAGAAAAGTAATTAAATAAGAAAAAAAAACTGAAAAATGTAAAGGTGGTGATGTAGATGATATGGTACATACTAGATCAAGGTCCTCCTTCTCCATGATTTCAACATTAGCAATTTGATTTTGATAGCGCCGTCGCAAATATGCTTCCACGTCCATTTCCATTTTACCCTACATGCATACCATCATAATTGTTATTATTATCATAGTAGAGAGGGACTATTGATTGAGGCTAACATGAAGATCATGTATACTTTTGTGGCTGCATAGAAGTATGGACGAAACTTGTATTTTGACTTGAAAGTACTACCATCCTGCAATCAATTGAATACATGGTCAACTATTTTGCCAAACTATTTAACTAAATATAAATAACATAATAATAACTACTAAAAACAAAATTTGTAAGAGAAGTTTACCTGAGAAACAAAATAAAGGTCAATACAACTATACACTTTGCGGGTGTCTTGATCTTCACAAGATGACTGCAAATAACAGCAAACCATCAATTAATTCTATGTGATATTTGTTTCAGAATTCAACTAAAAAGTTTATCTTGTGTTTGATTGATAGGAGAATTATATCTACAAAAGTGAATTTCAAATCCTACGTTGCCCACCCTCATTTTTCTATAAAAGCTAAATAAATGTCATCAGCTAAGCAAAACAATAGTATAACATAAACAGTGGAGGTACTTAATTCCTTCATTCCTAAATGACGCCAATGGACACAAACATATGCTTCAGACAATTGCTATTGGTGTCTACCACTCTATCTTGATAAGTGCAAGCAGTGGTCAAGGTACGTATTTACTAGGTAAGTTAATAACTTTTCTTTAAATATTAAACCCACACAAATATAAATGTCAGAAATACTATCAAGTTGCTATGCAAGTAATTCATTTCTTGCTGTATCCTGCACGTGATATCAAATTCATAAAAATTAGTTCACAAGTATGACTTCTAGTTTAGCATTAAAACATTTCATTTGTCACTAGAACAATAAAAAAACAGCATAATTCATAACCTTTGATTTTTTTTTTCAGTTTTCCTACTTTCAATCGGGTAACTCAACAAATAATCAAAGAGAACTGGTAGCGGACATTTACATGTGAATAAGCAAGTGAAATGTACAGCTAAATTTGATTAAGAAAAACACAAAATTGACTTACAGGTGAGAAAGTGAGTAACCATCCGAGCCGTTTGTCTCCTTCGGAGAAGACATCGAAACCTAGCTTGGACTCCAGCTCTTCTTCAGCCGACCGAAACAGCCTCTGCTTCTTGGAGCTGCGCCACTCTCCGCCGTCTCGTCTCCGGCCATCTCCGTTGGCTCTCTGGTTATTTTGAAACATTCTTCGAAATCTCAGGTTATTGTGGAAGAGGAAGATGATTTGGGGGAGGAGGAGAGAGAAGAGGGGTTTTTTTAGAACCCTTACTGATCTGATGACTGGTAATAGCGGGGTGAGGAAGATTTTCCCGCGCTTTTGTGTCTCCTTTATTTATTTCTTCTGGAGTCACGCAATGACACAAATACCCTTATATTTACTGATATTTTCAATAATAGCTAAAAGCAGGCTAAAGGCCCATAATTGGTTTGGGCTGTGAACGAACTTTTCCTCAAGCCCAATAAGGATAGAATTGGAAATAAAAAAAATTAAGAATGGCTCCATCCCAAAAATCCGAACCCTAGATATATATAAGACACGAAGCTCTCATCACTCGTCTTCTTCTTCCGGAAACCCTAGAGCAGAGTCCGCGTCGCAGTTCTGCAAACGAGTTCGCACTTTCATCATCAGGATCCATATCTCACGAGTAATGGCTGTCCCTGTATTTCTGTATCTCTCTGTGTATGTCTATGTTGGTGCTGATTACTCTTTTGTGTTGCAGTAATGAAGGTGGTCGCTGCATACCTGTTGGCTTTGCTGGGAGGAAACACCACCCCCACCGCTTCTGATTTGAAGAAGATTCTTGGATCAGGTAATTTTTTAGTTGCCAGTAGTTACGTATTATGTATGTATAACATGCGGTTTTTAGGTTTTTTTTTCAAAAGTTATTATATGCTTAATTAGTTGATTTGCATTGAAGAATGTGTGTTTCTCAGCTTTTTGTTAATCGAGGATGTGCACTTTATCGTGTTAAAATGATATGTACATTTACAGATGTTTTGTAATCAGTTATTGTTTTCTAATGGATCTCGGATTGTTCTGGAATGATTATTTGATATAAACTTTATATTAAATTAGTGAAATTTGTTGAAATGATTAGTTGTTTATATCAGTTAATGTTTTCTAATGGACCACAGATTGTTCTGAAATGATTATTTGATTTAAATATTATATTCAATTAGTGAAATTTGTTAAATTGTTTACCTGTTTATATCATAGTTCCTGTATTTCCATCTAGTTGTGTATCAGAAGTCCTGTTTTTTATTAATTAGAAAGTAAAATCAATGTTAAATCAGATCATTGGCCTTAGATTATTCACAATGACTGCTAATTAACAAATGAATTGTCTGCAGTCGGAGCTGAGGCTGATGATGACAGGATTGAGCTTCTCCTTAAGGAAGTGAAAGGAAAGGATATTACTGAGCTCATTGCATCTGGAAGGGAGAAGCTTGCTTCAGTTCCATCTGGTGGCGGTGGTGTTGCTGTTGCTGCACCTGCTGCTGCTGGTGGAGC
>JAYMSZ010003527.1:0-10461 GCA_036897665.1 Pelargonium citronellum | reverse complement strand
ACCCTTATTAGTACAACTGATATAAAATTATATCAGTCAACTGATGTACATATTACTTATATATATATATATATATATTAACACATAGACCCCAAAGTTATTGAAACCGCTCTGACCACCATCATTTTCCATATATTTTATATGCTTTTGTTCCAGAAAAACATGGGTCACCACCACCAACGTAACAACAACTAAATCTCTCATTCCATTATGTATATTTCACATTTCAACCATCCCATTCCTACACATTTGTATTCACAGTCACCATGTTAATTAATATCCTAAAACCAGCTAGCTTAGGATGTTCCTCAAGCTTGTTTCTTCATTTCCTCTCGCAAACACAAATGAAAAATTGGAAAGAACCTTTCAATAACGGTGTTGATCGGGATCACAAAAACGATTAACACAAACTATCGATATAAAAATAGAATCTAGAATAAGAATGAAATAATATCTTAATTATCATACTTTTGTATTAAAGATTTTCAAACGGTGAAAATCATTTGGAAATAGAATCTCATTCTTCTTAATTTTCATTCTAAATTACATTCTTATTCTAGAAAAGTTGATTCAAAACTATATGCATTTTTTTTAAGGAAAGGAGACTTGCAAGACTCTTATATTAGAATTTTAGAATGAAAGAGAATGTATCACAAGAATTAATTACAAGTCAGCTCATCATTTTGTATATATATTATGGACTATATAATAAATATGACATCAAGTATAGATCTATATAGAAGCTTCTTGTAAGTCTCTCATAGTTTGACCAATCATCTGCACTAACCAACCAATCTCTCCAAAGTGCAACAATGAATTTGGCTAATTCACTTCCTATAATCCAATCCTCATGCATACATCAACATCAACATCAACTTAGTTTCAAAGAATCAAATTAAGATTGTTTCACACAAACTAAAACTCAATGCTCATCTTGCTCTCATTCCCATTTACATGTAATCATCCTTGGATGCCTGAATTCACAATGCAGCACCAAACTCCCATCTCTTCTTCTCAAAACTAAACTCCACACCAACACATAACACCCAAATCTCCTCCACCCACCTCTCTTCTCTTATATCCTCTCCACCTTCACTATCCTTTCTTCGTCGTTGCATCTCATGCTCTCAACGATGCCCGAGCTCAATCCCACTCTCCAATCTTCCTCCTTTTGAGGTCTAAACCAAACAAAACCATCAGCTCCAATGTCATTTTTCTTCACAGCTTCCTTGCCATTCATGTATGCCACTTCCCTTTCTACACTTGCATTCACAGTCACTACATTGTTTCCATCTCCACCATCATTCTCCTGTGAAAAAATTCTTCTCCAATATTTCTCTATTGTTATGTTGTAAGAAAGTCCAGAACCATCTCTGTCTTTTATGCACTTGTATGAGCAGTGCCATTTTCCTATCAGAACGGGAATAGAGCACTCTCTAGACACCATGAACTTGAGTTCTGGAAGGCTCGTTAGGAGCGAGGAGTTGAAACACTCCTCGTCGTCTTTAGCATCAGATTCATAGTTACATGAAGTGATAGAGGGTTCGAGATTAAAACTCCATCCCTTGCACATAAGTTTTGGGGGAAAATTGTTACCAAACATGGGCATATTTTGTTGAACATCCTGTGAAGCATCTCTGCTGCTTGTTTTCCTGAAAAAATCATAGCATTATCAACATTATTCAGAAAACAGAAAATCCATGAAACAGAGAAAGAAGATATAGCAAGTATAGTCATAGCACGTACCCTTCTTGATGCTTGCAATTTGCGTCATTATCTTGGGCACGATCAGGTACTGGTTGAGATTGAGTCATCAATTAGTAGAATTAAGCAGATGTTTAAATCTCTAAATATCACAAAAACACCAGCAATACCATGTCTTACCAGAGCTATTAGCAGTTTTTGGTGATTCGGATTTTGCAAGATCCTTCCTGGTATTGCCCTTGAACTTCATTGGAAATCTTGCAGCATTCAACTCTCTATCTTTATATGTTTCGACACAATCTGGACATTTGATTATATATAGACCAAGCAAGAGTGCAGACTAGTGAAGTGATAAAGACAGAAATACCTTGATATTGTAAAGCATAATATGAAGAACTTATCCATTTTACATTGTCCATGTCAAGCCTAGTCATTTGACCATTACTTGATCATGAAAACCCAACTCTATTAGTTGTCAATTGTCATTACATGTGAGTCTCACAATGTTTTTGTTCTTTTATTTCAATAAAATGCTTCTAATCAGGGCAGCAACAAATTTGATAGATCACCAATATATGAATAGCTTAACACAAGGCCTAGAGTATTATTGAATTAGAGATTGTGGTAACACTAGGCATACTATTACATCATCAACAATAAGTCCAACTTTATGATTCAGAAATACCTCATTTGGGAACCCTTTGGAATTAGGGTTAGCATCCTAACTTTCAATAACAACCAAGCTATTCATTTCATGCATTTAATTTAAGAAACGCCTTTATAATGCCCATCATCTCCCCACCTGGAAATCGCCCCAGACATCCCTTTGCTGCTGCTATCTCGTTAAATTCGCAAACTGAATCATAACTGAAAGCTTTCACTTGTTTGCCTCCTTCCTCTTGCTTCACTTCCATGTCTTCGGTGTGGTCTTCGCTAGCCTTTACAGTAGGAAGAGGAAATGGATCGAGGGAGGTTTCTGCAATGATGGATTCATCACCAACTGCACCCACAAAATCTTTCAGCCGGCAGATTGCAAATGGAACTGGTTCGAAGCTGTGGTCCCCATATTCAACAGGCGTAGAGTGGTCTCCGGTGACACAAAGGAAGTACTCAAATTTCCCAGTTGATTCAGCTTGCATCAGGAGCTTGGCCAGCTGCCGTATTGCTCGATCTACAGCTTCCAATGCTTTGACTTTGAAAAGACTTGCTTTATCATGACCTGCATCATCTACTGCCTGCAATAAAATTATACTTATAAGGAAGATTTCATCACTTTTGTGGCTTGGGAAAATATTTAACCCGACCAGTTAGGCTTCCGTAAGTAACATGGCTGGGTAAGGAGAGAAAAAGAAGCAAGACAGAAACTAAAACAAAAGAAGGGGATCAACATTCATGGTTACGGATTCAGATAATGAAACAAATTTATGTTCAACTTTTCCTTATCGTATAAATAAGGGCTTATTACTAAAGCATAATTTTTATAAAATACCTTAACTATCTGACTCTTTTTAATGCATTACGTTTCTAACTAGACCTCTGCTAAATCACTATACTCCGAGATTATGCAGCAAAAGCAGCTTTTACTTATATAGTATGAATGATATAGAACTAGAGAGTTAACTAAAGTGTTTGATTCTTTATGTCTGTGGACAACACTATTCGTTTATCAATGCATCGAATTAGCTATGTTGATATCACAGTTACTGAGTTTATAATTATTAAAAAAATAGAGTTGAGTCAAGGAACAAAGTCAATAACTAATCAAAATCTTGGCAAGGGAACTTTATTCTTTCTGTTTAATCTAAGAGAAGGCGCTTATACATATCAAAGCTTAGTATGTTAATATGAATTAAAGGAGCTTGTCAAAAAGGGTAAGGCGTCCTACTAAAAGTAACTCCCTCAGAATCAAGTTAATTAACTGTCTCAAAGAAAGATATTCAATACTCAACTCGAAGTAATAATTATCCTGTTATCTGATCTTACTAAACTACGACTCTTAGGGCAGAAACCCAAGCTAAAGCAATAAGCAACATAAAACTTAAACCCCTCTAAATAGAGCAAGCTATTTACTAAATTTTCGCAGAATTTGAATCTTGCTTGTATCAGTAAAAAAACAGAGAGTTACCCTTCTTTAAGCAATTGTATTGTTGTGATTTGAGGGTTTATTAAATACACCAAGAAGAACTTAAAATATTTTCGTCGAAAACTCAGACTTTTAGTAAACCTTTAATCTAAAATGAATTAGCTTATCATGCTTTATACAGGATTCCTAAAGAGGAATAATCTAATCATTCTGTCTGTCAGAAAGAGGACTTTCCTATATGATTTGACAGATTTCGCACCTTCATTATTTGTCTAATCAGACTGCACTTACAAGTTAACCTTAGGAAAAGTAATTGCTACACAGTCCGGGTAGACAAGTGCTTATCGCTTTGAAGTGGAATTAAGATGAACCTCTATAGTTTCTGATAGGAGTGAAGATTTAATATTCATATAATTTAAGTATACACATGCCTATTGTACCTTCTTCAAATTCAACTAATTCTCCTGCCATTACTTCATTAAGACCATAAATACGAGCAATACCGTCACCTACTTGAAGTACAGTACCTGTATTTACAATCTTTACTTCTCTATTATATTGCTCGATACATTCACGGATAATATTTCTAATTTCATCAGCTCTAATGGGTACCATGGCTATTATATCATAAAGTATGTTTCATTTACCTTAATACTACAGCCTAAATAATCCTAATTTATAGAAATAGAGGAAATCCAGGCTTGTTTTCTAACGAGGGTTTCTACACACTCTACTTTACTTATTTTTGTGTCTCTCTCCTAACCTAAACCTAAGATAAGATGTAGCAATAATGTATATTAAAAATCATACTTTACGACAAGAAGAGTGACTTGTTCAAACGGCGGGGTTTGATGCACATAGGAAGGAGATAATCTGACTCTATGTTGTTAGTGACAAGCACCAAATATCAAAGAAGCGTGAATTTAGAAGGTTATTACCTTAATGTGAAGAAATCCAAAATCATAGCCATCTGACCGGCCTGGTTTTTGCTCATCTGAACCAGGTACAAATACATTGGGACATGGATTTATAGGAGCTGAAAGCGCATTGGCTATGGCAGTAGCTTTGGAAGTCAAAAGTGTTCGATAGTCCCCAGTTGCTCCAGGAGCTTCTAGGATATCAATACCAAGGGACAAACCTAGACCAGCTATAATTTTAGTGGGAGCTACCATGCATGGCCACAGTCCATGGTTCTTTTCAAATGGAGGAACCTGCAATACACAATTGAAAATATATTAATGAATAAAATAATCTTCCACAAACAAACTGATTCAAATACTTTGAAATGCCATTTCACCATGTTGATATAAATGTGTCTGTCCATCTGTCTGCTGATTCAGTGATTAAGAAACTAATATCAAAGAGTAAAATTTCTTCAAGAATCCTGAGGTTACTACTTTCGTTTTGAGAATTTCCTAGACCTAGCGAACCAATCACAATCATCCTAAAAATGAACTATAATTGCTTTTTCAGCAACACAGGATATGTGAAAACATTATCAACAGTCGCAGTTAGTACCTCACTAGAAAAATTGTTCTTTTACTATAAAATTTCAAATAAAAATCACACCAACTTCATAATTGTGAATATATTGAAGTCTTAATTTTAGTTCAATTAAAATATGGTCGATGAATTCATAATCAAAGGTACAAGATTAATGTACAAAAAGAGTAGAAGTTCTAGAAGGAGAACAAAGTTTGCACTTTAATTCAAATCAAGTTCAAAACCTCATCCCGAATAACCAAAAAGGTAGTAGAAAAACTATACAACTACAAATAGATGGATAAGGTGCACAATGCATTATACTTGAAAAGAATGATGAGATAGTGTATATAAGGATTGAGACAAACAGACCTCAATTCGAATGCCACAACCTCGTAAAAGGACAACATTGGCAATGCTCTTTCCTTTGGCTGCTCGTTCTGCATTCAGTGGGTGAGAGACAAGAATTTTTGAGATCTCTTTGGATAACTCATTAACTACTGCAGCTGTGTGCTTTGCTTCATCTGTATCATCTAGCGCTTCAGCTTGTAAAAGTAAGCGATTGTCCTTTAATGGATCTGTACCAGATATGTTTCCACTTAGTTTCGGTCCTTTTACAACAACTCCACATCTATGCTCTGTTGCATACCTGTAGAGAACAATTATGCTATTTAGTTATTCCTTCATTAGAGTAGCAAAATTATGATAACAAGTTATTTACAAATAAGTGAAATGTCAACAAAGATTATAAAATAGATACGGCATGTCATGGTGATTAAGAATTTATTAAATTAACAAAAATATCAGAAATATTAAGAGTTGGCCCATGGGAAGGTGGTTCTGATACATACGTAAATCAAATTACCCTACAAATAGGATGCATCTACCAGCATCTATTGGCAAGCCAAGTTACGGTAGCAACATATATCAGCATTTATTTACAATAAAAAAAATACTGCACCTTACTCTGACTTCATACTCCGGAAAAGATGGCAGTTTCATGCCATCCAATGCAGCACAGAGGATTGGTCCTTCTTCTTCAAAGTGCCGGTCAGCCCGCCTACTGGTCACTACTCCAGTTTTCTCATCGAAGGTTGCAAAATTTGACTATAGATCATATTATAACATGAAGTCAGTGTCCGGAGGAAATGGAATTTGATAGAAATGATCCAATATTGATGCTTATACACAATATAGAGAAGAAACAGAAAATTAGTAAAAATGAAAACAACACTATGAAATCATCCACTCTATCATCAATCATCTGATCAAGACATTTAGTTATATATGATGATATGCAGATGAGCAAAAACACCAGGAAATCCATTAGGGCAAAAGGAGTCCAACTATTAGCCAACCATATTGGATATTAACATTTATTTTGTGCATGGTATAAACATAAAATTGGATTTAAACTAAGAAAACATTTAGAACCCAAATCCAGAATGAAATTTTTATCCTGCACCCCACGAGAAGAGATAGTAACATGCAGAGTGCAAAATTATCTCTCCACTACCTACCACACAGAGAAACATGCATGAAGGGAAAATAGAAAAGAAGAAACCATACAATTAATGGATCATGAATATATTTGTAAAAAAGAAATTAAAGGATACATTCTTTTGTAATTTGAGTATTGAGAAATTGACCTTGAATGCAATATCTCCCGGAGACATGGCCAATCCAGCACCCATGGACTCAAAAGCACCCCGGCCACGATAATAAACTCTCGGGTTATATCCCAGGAGAGAAAGGTGAGCTGTGTCACTTCCACATCCCAAGCCTACCTCAACAGGATCCATTAGACCATTAACTCCCGCAGACGCAATGGCATCCAAATTGGGTAGTTTTGCTGCTTGCAAAGGAGTCCTATACCCTAACCTCGGCAGCGACACATCGCCCAAGCCATCAATCAATATGAATGCCACTCTTCGTTTAGGATTCCCCATTAGTAAGTATTTATCTGTTGCTCAAAATCAGCAGGAACTAGGTGTGAAAAAAAAAAAAAAAAACTTTGCAAACCAAATCTCCTGCAAACACAAAATAGAAGCAGGACTTTACTAACATGTAATGTTCAATGACATTCACTAACACAACATAAAATCAGTCAAATAGAAGCTGATTTCAATTCATGCAGGACAAACCAGAAATAGTGATTTTTCAGCTTCCGTGATCAGCACAAACAAAACTATTAAGAATAATCAAAGAAGACTCAGAAACAAACACAAGAATTTGTACAATGGCATCCCCTTCAGATTCTAATAAATCAGAAAGAAAATCATAAAATAAAATTGATAATCATACAGTTTGTGGCAGAGAATTCTGGGTTGGTCTTCAATGGTAGTGATCAGCTGAGGAAGAGAAGAAAAAGAGAAGCTTTTGTTGGCACTTTATTCTGCAAGACAAGACCAAAAGTTGCACGTGAGAGATCGATTCTCTACTGCTCATCATCCATGGCGATTTCTTAAAAAAATCTATCAATTTACATTAATCATCGGCCTTTTTGTGGCGGTTCTACAAACCCAGATCGGATCTCTGGCTCAACCGGATGGATCGAAGAAGCATATGAGTTATTAGGTCATGTTCATGGGCCACAAGTCCAAATCTTATTGGGCTTATTGGTTATCAGCCCATAAGACTAGCCCAGATGCTTAATGGGCTGATTTTGTTTTGGAGCAAGGCATCAGTACATCTGTACATGGAAGAATATCAGAAGAAGCAAAGTTAAGAAAAAAAACTTCATACACATATGAGATTGGCTCTGGATTGGTGTGTCGGACTCGACGCTCTGGTGTGCCGGAGCCGAGTCCGACTCGGCGGTGAAGGCAAAGGAAAGAAGTAGCGTCTCTGTGTGGTAGAGAAGAGGCTACAGCTGTGAATGAGACTTTGAGTTTGAGTGGCTCATTCATTGAGACTTGAGAGGGTAGAATTAAGGTATTTTTTTAAAAATTACAAATTTGTCCTTAAACTGGTTTGATAATGACTCGTTTTAGTGAAACGGGTTATGTAGGTATTACATGAACTCGACACGATTATTAAAGGGATTGAAAAATTAGACACGAATCCATTTAAGCTTATCTCAAAACCGCTTAACTTCGTGTCATGTCACGGGATATGACCCAAATTGTCAGCCCTACTTTTTTAGAAGAGAGCTCAAGAGGACTACTATAGTGGCGAATATCTTTTGAGAACCGTTCGAGTCACAAATTTTTTTTAAAGCATACACTTCAAGAGGTAAACTAATGTGTAATTAATTTATTAGTTTCATTCGTAAAGTGATTTAGAGTTTCGGAGACTTCTTTTTTTGGCTACCATGTATGCTATTCTTCCAACATGGAGCTTGTCGGCCCATGTCAATGTATTTTGACAAGCATAGACTAAGCGACATGCAAGAGCTCAAGAGGGTGACCTTATTTCACAACACACACATGGTAAAAATTGTTTAGTTACACAATTTTTGATATATATTAACTCATTTATTGTGTACAATATATGTGTGTGCACTTGCACACATGAAATGTTGTTATAATTATTTCGGGGGCATGAAATTTTATTTATATGTAGTTTGATGATCACGATTTCATGGCTTGATGCATGGAAGTGTGTTTTTAATGCGAAGTATGACATAGTATACCATTATCAGTATCGACAAGATGTTCGTGTTACAAAAAAAACTACGTCGTTTCAACACTTGTCATGATTGTAGGTGAATGAGGACGACAATCTACCACTGCCACACAAGGTATTCGTTGCACCCATTCTTATGCCAACGATCTAGAGTAGGAGGATGACTGACAAGGAGCCGATGTTCATTTCCCCCCAATCCCTTACATGTATATGTAAGGCTTAATTACAAGCTTGTTATTTGTAATATGAGTGAAAATTTGTGTTAACAAGTCGCTTTTTGTGTTATGTTAGAACAAATTTGACCCAATTATTGAATAAGTTGAATTACACGAAACGAACAAATCTATTTATGAGCGGATTGACAAGACTAGCAATTTTAGATAATTAAGTTCAAAATTAAGTGAGATAATCTTAAAGTAAATGTTTTGAATCACAACATGGATCATATATATAATGCTTTTATTGATATCATAATTTCAATAGAGATGTGATGGGATCAACTATTTGTTCATGCCGGTGGCATTTTTGACAGATTCAGCAGCTCCTTGTGCCTTCAGCTGCATTTGGTTTCCAGCATTGCTCATCGAATCTTTCGCCGATTGAGCTGCATTGCTCATCGAGTCCTTGGCCGATTGAGCTTCATATTGCTAGCCTTGTCCATCATTTGGCTACCCTTTTCCTGTTACCAGACAACATATATTATACGTCGATCCATAAATGGTAAATATATAAAGTGATGAAAGTGTTCGACACCCATCAAGCCAAGTAGTTTAAGACGATTGGATCATAACAGAGGCCTCAAATTTGAGTCTCGGACCTCAGCTTGGCCCTTGGCCTGGTCGGCTTGGGAGCTCATGTCTTGATTCGAGTTCATCATCTTCCTTGGAATAGGTATAATTAAATGTATAATCTTCTTTTATTGTTTTTGTTGTTGTTTAAACACTTGCTCAATTAGACTTGCTTTATGCTGATCAAAAAAAAAAATTAGACTTGCTTTATGTTTTAAGACTCCACATTTCTATCCCATTTATAGTTTACGGGGATAAAGGTTTTTTTGGTACCCAAAATTTGGTCTCAAACTCAATCTAGTACCTAGACTTTTATTGTACCAGAGTTAGTACCCACACTTTTATTTCACACCCAATTTGGTACCTACCGTCAAGTTCCGTCAAGTTTTCTGTGAAACGCCTCGTTGGCATGTTGAGCTGGAAAAAATAGTGTACGTGGCATTCAAAGGCAAGAGGTCTATGCTGACGTGGCAAAATTTTTACCATGTGGATTTTTTAATTTTAATTTTAATTTATGAAATAAAAATTAAATCTAAGATGCTCTATCTCTCCACTTTTCCTCTCCACTATACCCATTCACCGCTAACTGAAGCTTTTCTTCTCGTTCTGTCTTCTTCGCCAGATACGGCGATGCTGCGGCCGACGGCGAGCTCGAGATTGCACTACAAGAAAATGTCTTATCAGAGACGGAAATCAGAGAAGGGTGCATTTTCGTCGCTGATCAGCGATGAAAATGTTCCGTCTCTGATTAGCGATGGGGCGATGACATATTCCGTC
>JAYMSZ010003526.1:0-10462 GCA_036897665.1 Pelargonium citronellum | reverse complement strand
GTGGTTTGCCAAACATTTATTTCTGGAAAAAAAGTCTATAGACAATACAAGTAGAGCCAATGTAGACTTACCAAACAAGGCCTAAGGAATTGAAATAACATGGTAAATGTGTTATTTCAATTCCTTAAAATTTGGAATTATTTAACTCATTTGAGGAAAGAAAATATTTTTTTAATCCCTAATATGTCCTCCTGAAAAAATTAAACGAAAACAATAATCACAATTTAAAAATGCCTAACATGTCTTATTTTCCCATAATTTCAAATAAAAATTGTTAAACAAACGCTACCTAAGACGATATATTGATTAAATCAAACGTCACATATTGAAATATATCATTTATGAAAATAAAAGAATTTGGATAATTTTATGGATAATGTTTATAATATATATAGAATTTGGTCAATACCAGCAGCGAACTTCTTGCTTCATAATATATCAAAAACGATACGATAAGTATCGTTTTTATATATAGATAGAATTCTAGTTAACTAATACTACTGCAACAACATATATACAAACTCTTATTTAATATTAAGAATCATTCTTATAATACAATTTGTTTCCTTTCCCAGATTTGATTTGTGACTCACCATTGCTCACAAGTAAGCATATATGCTCTTTTGGTTCTATTGTCTCTTTCCTTTTTGTGGATCATATGAGCACAACACTTCATAGATTTGAACTAATGTAAATAATGTTGTGTTATTTTGTTGTTTATGCATATATAAAAAAGATACATACATTATAATTAAGTTTCTTTTATTGTTGTGACCATGCAAAGATTTTTGAGCCTCCATCGATGGCTGAAGAAGTGCACAAGAAGGAAGCCTGGGAGACAGAAAAAGCAGACTCAAATCTTAAACTAGACGATGATGGTCGCGCAAAACGAACTGGTAAGTTTATATATATATGTGTATATCTAGAATTTAAGACCTCGATGGGACCAAACGTCTTTATATCTGATGTGCATTGTTGTAGGGAACTTGTGGAGTGCAACAGCACATATCATAACCGCAGTGATAGGGTCAGGAGTGCTGTCCCTCGCATGGGCTATGGCTCAGCTTGGATGGATTGGCGGCGTCGTGACGCTCATTATCTTCTCTCTGATCACTCTCTACGCGTCTCTGCTCCTCTCAGAATCTTACAGGACTCCTGATGATTCCATGCATGGCAAGAGAAACTACACCTACATGCAGGCTGTGAAAAACAACCTAGGAGGACCCAAGTACATGTTTTGTGGTGTAGCTCAGTATGCTAACTTTTTAGGAGCCTCCATTGGCTACATAATCACAGCATCCATTAGCATGGCGTATGTATATATATACATTTCAGCTCTCATTGCTGGTTATTTTTTTCGGATATTAAAATGGGTTCTGATATATTTTTTTTCTTATCAGGGCCATTAACAGATCCAACTGCTTTCACAAGCATGGTCACAATGTTGGGTGTCACACCAGAAACAATAACTATATAATCGTATTCGGGGCTGTACAGCTTATTTTGAGTCAGATACCGAATATTGAGAAGCTCACTGGCCTCTCCACCCTTGCTGCTATAATGTCATTTGCTTACTCCGGGATTGGGATCGGATTGTCCATAGCTAGACTTGCAGGTCAGGGGATACATAGGTGTATCAGTGAATGTTGATCCTGTTTTTTGTTTTTGTACTGATAGATTGGTGTTGTTTTCCTCTGTTTTTGTAGTGGGAGGACATGATGTTAAGACAAGCTTCACAGGATTAACAGTTGGAGTTGAGGTTGCAACAAAAGCAACTAAGATTTGGAACATGCTACAAGCCATTGGGAACATTGCTTTTGCCTATCAGTACTCTCAGCTCATCATTGAAATACAGGTAAACTAGTTAAGAATGATGAGCAATAATAAACATAAGTAATATCAGTTAACAATATGGTAATTATTGGATGCAGGATACACTTAAATCAACCCCATCAGAGACCAGAGTGATGAAATGGGCAACCACAATATCAGTTATCACAACCACAGCATTCTACATGATGTGTGGAGTTCTGGGTTATGCAGCTTTTGGAAATGATGCACCTGGAAACTTCCTAACTGGATTCGGCTTCTTCGAGCCCTACTGGCTTGTTGATTTTGCCAATGCATGCATTGTGGTTCATCTTTTTGGAGCGTACCAGGTACTACTTTCATTACATACCAAAAGCCCTACATTAAGTAATGCTTATTGTATGATTAAATACAATTTCTTACATGTCTGTAGGTATTTTCACAACCTCTGTTTAAAACAGTGGAGAAGAGGTTGAAGAAGAAGTGGCCAAATTGTGGACTATGGACCATAGAATGGTCATGTTGTGGGTTTAAGCTGAACTTGTTTAGGATTATTTGGAGGACAGTGTATGTGGCATGCACCACAGTGGTTGCAATGATATTTCCATTTTTCAACAGCATAATGGGTCTGATTGGTGCCATCTCATTTTGGCCACTAACAGTTTTTTTCCCAGTAGAAATGCACATAGCCATGGCCAAGGTCCCCAAAAACTCTGGGAAATGGATATGGCTCAAGTCACTCAGTGGCTTTTGCTTTTTAGTTTCAGCTGTTGCTGCTGCTGGATCCATTGAGGGGCTCGTCGCCAATGTCCGGGCATTCAAGCTTTTCACTTCTGAATCTTGATTTTCTCTCCTTTCTAGTTTCATCTACAAACTTTCTTTTTCTAGTTTTGGAACTGATAAACCTAGTTTTTGTAGGTCTAATATGAATATAATAATTAGTTTTCCCAGGAAAATTGTTACAATCTGATAGCTACTACTCTGTGTGATTACTTTGTATTTTACTTAAGAGTATGAACCATTCAAGATACGAATTTGATATAAAATCACTCAAGATGTTTAGTTACATGGTGACAAATTCTGGAGAATGGTCTACATACTGCTAAAAGATTGATCTGAAAAGCTGTTTCTATTTAAGGATTTGTACAATAAAACAAATAAACAAGGGCAAGGAAATGAGTAACAGAAATCTGTATATAACCTGCAAGATTGTCGTATGCAGAGACATGTTGTTCTTCAATTTACACGAGTATCCATTTGAGAAATCCTTTCATCCTCTAGAAGCGAATATGGATCTATGTATGGGGGTGGTGAGACATGTATGTTGCTTCCATCATGAATAAAAGACGGGCCAAAATACTGTCAAATAGAAGATGAAATATGGTTCAATATTCACACAAAATATATCAGGAACTAGAAAAATGTTGCCAAAATTATGTTCCTAAAACAACAGAGAGACTAAGAACTAAATATATCAGGAAAATTTAGCAATCTACCCTCCAATTGCATGTTAAGATGGCTGAATAACATGCAGAGAAATGACAAACTAAGCAACACATACAAAGAATAGGGTAGGCCTTAGTCCATAATACAATAACAACAAATGCATAATTGGTGAAAACAAAATAAAACACATGAAAGGTCGAGACAGAGATTTACCAAATATACAGCGATAAAGAATGCCACAGTTACTAGGATCAATGGCCCGAATGCCAAAAAGAATGATCCACCGATTGTTAGCAGAACTTTAGCACGAGGAATTAAGCCCTGAAATAGATGCAGAAGTAAGTCTTCTTTGTACGCATAAATGCAAAACCAGCTAGAAGACGTAACAAGCAAACATGCAAATACAACACCATATGGGGATATTTCTATGTACTTGCTCAGTTGTGATGAGTGTTCCAATATAATTCCTTCAAAAGTTGTTTGATTCCAAAGTAAACTAGATTGCATCATAAAATCATTTTGAGACGTAGCTAAAGATCATAGTACATGAGTTAAACATATAGGAGAGTTCATGAGGTGTTCCAATAAATATGATCACTGATCAGTATCAATAGCTTACTATAAATAAATAACTATAGTTAGAATCTTAGAACTAAGAAACGTAATGTTATTGCCCATGTGTTAATATATTTGCTAATTCTACCAGATATATAACCCATCAGACCTAGTCAATGGATTCATATGTCACACAGCATGAAACACATTCATAAAATATAATCAAGTGCTCTGCATACTATTGTATACTGTTATTGTCTAACAATAATAAACACTTCGTTTCTTCACAATATTGGTCAAATATGCATCGTTCACCCTGAAACCTAAGCCCCCAAAATTTGCCGAGTCCTAGAACTTCCCTCACCCTCGATTTCTTCTCTGTTACTTATTCTTATAGCCAGCAAGAAGCACTGAATCTCAAACATATGTGCCTTGAAAATTAAAACACACAACAACCAATTAAACAATGCACCAAATATCATCTTTATAAACCATAGGTATCAACCTCAAGGCCTTCACTATTCAAAGCCATAGAACGCTCCCTCTGATTAGCAAGGCTTTTCTCAATCTCCGTTGAGACGGCATTTCTATTGAAAACACCCCCATCTTCCTTCGACTTCGTCTCATCATCTACACCATAGCTACCCTTATCGGTTTCCTCAAGCAGCGAGGTCGGGGTCATACCTCTCTTTCTCAGCTCCTTCATAAACAATGACTCAGGAGCTTCATCACCTGAAAGACAAAAAACAAAAACTGGACATATGAGGCACCATAAAAATTCAAACTTGAAAGCACCCATGACCAAAATCACACAAGAAACACTTGCAAAAGCCTTAAAATTAGATGGGTCATCAAGATATCACAAGTATAATATGTATGTACAGGTGATAAAACAACCATTCTTCTACTTTCATTGGAATTATAACAACTTGACATATGAGGCACCAAAAAAATTCAAACTTGAAGGCACCATGACCAAAATCACACATGGAAACACTTGCAAAAGCTCTAAAATTAGATGGGTCATCAAGATATCACAAGTATAATATGTATGTATAGGTGACAAAACAAAAAAAATCATTTACAGTACAAAACATACCGTTGCTCTGGGTATCGTCTTCTTGGGCTCCACAGCGAACTCTGCACCTTCGACTCACAGAGCACCTGGACCTCCGATAACCTCTAATCTTCAAGCTTCTTTTCCGGGAAATCGATTCCGGGGAGACACAGTTCGATTTCCGGCGAAAATTGGAGTGAGAATTTATGGGAAGCAGAGCGAGGGACGATTTCAAAATCTGCAGAGAAGCCATTTTTGGGGAGTGAATGTGGAATGGGTCAGTGGGAAGGTGAATTCATAGCGAAGGTAAAGAGGCGTGGAAGCGAGGAATGAAGGAAGCGAGAGGTGTTTTCTGGAGAAACAAGCAATAGTTTTGAGCGGTGACGAGAGAGGCGTGGCTTGTCTGGTTGTGGAGGAGTTGGCGCATTTTAGCTGAAGGGTGCTGGTGGGAGCTAAGGTGCGCCAGGGGAAGGACTAGGTGGTTGGTTGTGGAATGATTGAAGTTTGGTTTTGGGAAAATCACATTGTGTGTAGGGACAGTTGTGGAGTGTGGGGATTGGGTGTGCATGCTAATACTCCATTGACCAAAGTCAACCAATCATTGTGTGGCACCCAAATTATTCAAAAATCATAAAAAGAAAAAAAGAGAGTTTATCAACTTTGGCTAAGGTCTTGTTTCTAAGTTTGAGAAGATATTTTAATTTTTAAAATTGAAATGAGAAGTGGAATTTTGCTTTGTTGATCAAATTGTTGGCTGGCTGCATACATTATATATAATACTAAAGGTGAAAATGATTTATATATTTCTTTATTAAATTAAGTTTAGTTTTCAACAATTTTGATAAAGTGGTTCAACTAATCCCAATTTTTAAAGAATTGGGAAAATTTACTTACTAGAACTCAGTTAAAAGTAGTTTAAATTTCAATTCATCAACTTAAATTAATCATTAGAACTTTGACTATGTTGTAAACAAACTATAAAATTAGTATAGACAGATAGGTAATGAAGAAGATGTAGACATCTTGTGAAATGGTAAATTTATGCATTTGTTGTGCATTAAAGATTGTGCTCGTGTATTACCTGAAAATACATTTGCTAGCAACAATATCAAGAAGACAAAACAGAAAAGCAGTGCTATTTAGCAACTATCATGGGCTGTTTATACACAGAAACATCAAGAAACAGATGCTAAAGGCCTGAATGTTATGACAGAACTGATGATTCCTAGAATGGATCCAGCTGCAGCTAAAAGTGACACTACCAAGCAAACTCCACTGAGTATGCTGAGCCATATCCAGGTCACTGAAAACCTGGGGATCTTCGCGCGCTTCATGTACATTTCTAAGGGGAAATACACTGTCAATGGCCAAAACGAAGCAGCCCCGAGAAGACCCAACACACTGTTGAAAAATGGGAATATCATAGCCATTGTAGTTGTCACTACCACATACACTGTTCTCCAAACCAACCTGAAGCCATTGAGATAGTAAATTCCATAAAATGGGATGTTGATGCAGTATTGTCTTGTTATGAACTCGCTTTCTGGCCACCGGTTGCTGCTCCAGTTTTCCACCAGCATATAGATTGGTTGGGTAAATACCTGCATACATATAATGATTTCACATATTAGTTATATACACAATCTTAAAACTACTTGTATCAAAATGAGTGATAAGGACTAGTACTTGTCCAACAACAAAGATGCTCTTATAAGGATCTATCCTAGAATACATTCCTTGGAAAAGTAGGTGCCAATTGGCCAAAAGTAACTCAGTTAGTATGTTACATCACTTTCAAGGAGTTTTGAAGGCTTAACCTGGTAAGCTCCCACAAGATGAGCCACAATGCAAATGTTACCAAAGCTAACAAGCCAGTAAGGTTCATAGAAACCAAATCCTGTCAGAAAGTTGCCCGGCGCCTGATCCCCAAAAGCGGCATAACCAAGAGCTCCACACAGTGTGTAGAATAGGGTGGTTACTGAGATTCCTACAAGTGTAGCCTTCTTCATGACTTTGTTCTCTGGTGGGCTTGACTTCAGTGTGTCCTGCATATTACATGTATAACTTTGTTGATCTGGCGTCCAAGAAATGCATCAACTAGAAACAAGATTTAAAACGACAGACAAAAATGAGCTTACCTGTATCTCAACGAGGACCGGAGAAAAAGCAAAGGCAAAAGCAATGTTTCCAATCGCTTGTACAATGTTGGAAATCTTTGCTTCAACCTCCACTCCAACAGTTAATCCTGTTAGGCTTGTCCTAACATGTTCCCCTCCTTTGGAATCAAAGAAAAAAGGTCTATGTCAATATCCAAAAATACAAGTGAAATTAAAAGCATACTATTTTTTTTCCTGTTTTTGTTTATGGTTCCTTACCAGCAATTTTAGCTATGGACAGACCAATGCCAATGAGAGAGTACGAAAACGACATGACAGCAGCAAAGACAGAGAGTCCTGACAGCTTGTCGAAGTTGGGGATCTGACTCAGAATGATCTCCAAGATCCCAAATACGATCATATACTTATTATTTGATGTATGACACCCCGCGTTGTGACCATTGTTATGAAAACAGACTGATCTCTTCGTGGCCCTGGCAAGAGAAAGGAAAACAAAATCTCATATGAGTGATTGAAACCAACATGTCAATACATAGCAGCACAATATTGACAATGGTTTAAAATGGAGCTGAAGTGATTTGAGAATTACGCCATGCTGATAGATGAAGTAATTGTGAACCCGATTGCTACTCCTACAAGAATCGAATACTGAGCAACCCCGCATAGCCGGTATTTCAGACCTCCTGTATATAGAGACAGGAAAAGAAGTCAGCAAATAACCATAGATGAAGCAGAAAGAGAGGGAATATAAGAAAAAATGTTCTCAGTACCTAAATTAGATTTTACAACCTCCATGTAATTGGAGTTTCTTTTGCCAGTAATAGGGTCAGGAGACCTATAACAGTCTGCTAGTAGAGTTGAAGTGAAAAATGTGATATATGCAAAGGTGACTAAAGTGGCAATTCCAGCAATCCAACCCAACTGAGCAACAGACCATGCCAGAGACAACACTCCTGAACCAATTACGGCTGTAATAATATGAGCACTTGCAGTCATCATGGTTCCTTCAAGTTGAACATACAATAGAAGAAACCAAACAAATTAATAAAGCGAAACCAAGAACTCAGGAAAAAACAATAGCAAGAGAAACTTTATGTTATACCAGTTCGTTTTAAGCGACCATCATCATCAAACTTGGAGTTAAGATCACCATTTTCCACTGTTTCTATGGCAAAGCTTTTCTTCTGCATCTCCACAGCCATCTCTAAGAGCTAGGAGATGTTCTCTGTAACAAGAAAAACGGCTTGAGAAGAAATTATAAGGTACAAGAGTCTTTTCTATGTCTCTCTACCTCACTTTCCTACCCACCCACCTCAAGACTCAAGTCCACACAATGACACAAATATGAACCCTTTATATAGAAAGATACTAGAATTTGAAAATGATTCCATACAAACTAGACTAACATGGATACTTCCAAGGAGGCTTCCTACTCCCACAAACCACCCAAGTTACATATACGTAAGATTCAATTCTACATTCCTACCACACTACCTCTTAATTACTCATTAAACTAAATGATATCCTCTTAATTGTTTAAGTATGCACATATGTTAAACATGTATAACTACTACAGTGCACTTTGGGAAAATTCCTTTTGTAGCTGTCATGAAAACGACTCAATACTAATATACATGAACAAGGTGCGCAGAACAGGTATACAAGGAAACGACAGAGAAAACTAAACCAGAGTGTTCATGCAGTAGCGTGAGGGACCTAGCAAAAGGTGGATCCATTACCTCACTAGTTGATGGCTTGCTGCTTATTTTAGTATGAGCCTCTCAAAGGCCACCCACTGAGAAAGGAAAAAGATGCTCCATTAAACTATAACAGTGATTACCAGGCTTTGGTTGGTGAAGCTAATAAGATGGAAGCCATGAGGTCACAATCTGATGCTATTGGAGAATTGTATACAGCACAATCACATAAAGAATGATAAGTAAGTTGACAACCTTTTCCATCTTTTTTTGACCCATTTGCTAACCTCTGTAGCTAATGATTCTTGTATATTCCAATGGCCATTTGTAACCATCTATTTAATAATTTAAGCATGAACTTTAATTTGACTAATAAGTTTGAAACAGAGTTCATGTAACCCCAAATTCAAGCCAACTCAAGTTCATGCCTTAAGAAAAGCAATAGAAATATAGCTAGGAAAGCTATTTTTGAGCCAAGCTGAAGTCTCAAATGTCATGATTGTGAAGTTGAGAGATGAGGAGGTTGAGCACTAGTGATTAAAATGGTAAGCTATTATTGGGACTACACAGAGACCATGAATACCTGATTTTGAGTGAGAACCCATGCAGAATGATTCTGAGAATTAACAAATATTGATTTTGGAAATGAAAACATGTTTCATGCCAAGTGAGTTGGATAAGAGACATATATATTCGACTAAGACAAGCAACCGAACAAATCAATATTCAGGAATCTATTTTAAGGACTCTATCACAAAACGTTTTCAGTTATTACTTGACAAAAATTGAGCCACCTTTATTAATAATTTCACTAAGAAATTACTCTTGTGGTGGAGGCATCAAAGTATAGCTGAACTAATCAAATCAAACAACAATCCTTTTGTTATAAAATTGCAATTATTGAACTACTTTATGATATTCATGATATCTTTTGATTAATGCCCACATTAGTATATATATAAAAAATAAAAATAAAAAGTTATTACCTTGAGGTATCTATGCAGTTCTATTAACACCCAAAATTGGGAAGTCCCTCTCAGCTTCAAATGAACATCATTCAAAAGTTCCAAAAACCCAGGAACAATCAACTTGATAGTAGAGATTGACCAATCCCTTATTTTATAAATGGCTCCACATCTTCCGATGTGACTCTTTTCTCAACTTTCTTCATATTTTAGACCGTATCATCACCATTGAAGCTAACAAAACCTGACCACTCTTGCCAGGAATTTCCTCAAACAGCTTCTGTGCATTCTCAACTTTGCACAATCGCGAGTGTTTTTAGGAGCTATACAAATCAAATTATCACATTTCTGCTGAACTGTGGATAAGCATCAAGCTAGTTCTGGGATGAAAATAATTGACTTGGATAAAAATTATCTTTATGGGTAAGCTCGAATTCAAATAAATAAGATATAGATGAGAATGAAGGCTTCTAATGTTACTTGATTACTGTCTTGGGTTGTTATATATTGATTATTAGGCAGATAATTTACACAGCTCCATCTCTGCACCTTGGCAAGGTCACCACTGTACAGTACTTGAACCCACTAGTTCAAACTATGAATCTATGATACAACTTTGACTTCTTGCCCACGTAGTCAACACGCACCATCATGTGTCTCATATGCAAGCTCACTCAACGTATTGACCAAATCATCAAATTCTTTGCCAGAGCTTCCTCCAACTCGAACAGCACCAACAGCCGCACCATTCATCTCCTTGACTCGGAGTCTCACCTTTTCTAGCCTCCCACTTTGATGATCCACGCACTCACTCAG
>JAYMSZ010003525.1:0-10464 GCA_036897665.1 Pelargonium citronellum | reverse complement strand
AAAAAAAAAAAAAAAAAAAAACCCCATTCTTTTTTAGCCATAACATTCCAACTATAACACATTCAAGATTGCTCCATATTGTTCCTTATCAATCAAGAACCAACTCAAATAAAGAAAAAGGTTAAGACTAACTAGCAAATATTCCAAGTTTCCAACAACTACAACACATTCGCGTTTGTTCAATAATGTTCCTTGTCAATGAAGAACAACCTACCAAAAAAACAAAAACTTTTATGACTAAATTAGCCATCACATTTCACTCAAGCATATAAACAAACACCTTGTGTGCAATCACTACAAACAACAAAAATAAACCAAGAATCACAAATACAAATTGGGAGTGATCATTACCGGGCCGTCTCTGTGGCGATTGTTTATAAGGAGCAGCCACAGCCGCCGCCGGCGACTGAGCCACCTTCCTGTTGTTGTCGGGCCGTTTACACAATTTCTTGTCATGAGGTGCAAAACACAAAAAGCAACTCATTTTTTTTCTCTCTAATTTTTAATTCAAAACCCTTAAAAAATATAATTTGAATGACACAATATATACAGATTTACAAATGAGAAATGGGTTGTTGTTGAAAGCTGAAAAAGAGGAGGTGGGTACGAGGTTTCGGAGAAACCCAGAGACGCTAAAAGTGAAGAAACCGATTAATTTAAAGCAACGACAACAACGAAAATCGAAACGAACCCAGAAACCCAGAAACAACCCATGAAACTGAAGAAACAAACGAAGAGAAATTTGAGACAGATGCTACCAAACTGTCTAACGAGAAAATGTTGAAGAATAGGTTTCTATGTTTTTTCGATTCGCGAAGAAATTGGAAACGTGGGTACCATATTGCCTCTGCCTCCAATGGAACCACCGGAATTATTTGGAAAATTTTGAGGATAATTTTAGAAAAGAATAAATGAAAGTTGGTATATTCAACCAAATCTGCATATAAAATGTGGGACACGTTTTGGTAATTTGGCGGCAAAATAACTGTCACGCTAACGATAGCAAATGGCAAGACTGTATTTTAGGCTCTTAAATGGGCCAAAATGAGGCCCATTAAAAGGATTAGAACTCTTAAATAGGCCCAAATGAGGCCCATTTAATGCTGGTATTTTGGGAGAGAAATGAAAATTATTAGTATGATAGTGCCTTAATATTTTATCATTCTTATTGTTACTGTCATTTTTTACAATTGGCTCATCTCATTTTTTTTCTTCTACTTCTAATATTTTGCATGTCACATAATGATCTCTATCTTCACCACATACTAACTTGTGTGTATATGCACAGTACAACTGAATTGATACTTTTCATGAACCCTATTTTATAGGAGAATATGTTTGATGGAATAATTTCTTAGATATATTACTGCAATTAGCCTGTTTTTATAAGCCTGTGGAATCTTTATGCTCAAAACACTCGTGATATTTTACATGTTTATACTCTTTTGATAGAATTTTTATTAAATCTTTAGAAATATGAATTTGTTGAAGAGGATAAACGGTTGAACCGTTGCATTATTAATGCTTGTGAAGAGGACAATAGTTGATCACATTGTTCCATGCCTATACTCAAGGTTCTAACAAACTACAACGATTGGTTAAACTTTCTTGTGAACATTCAAAATTTGCATATCAATTTGCTCATCTCGATATTTTGTACAATGTCAAGTCTTCTTCTACCGAGTAGAAAACCAGAGGTAATATATTACAGCCTCTTGTTATGAAACATAGCATATTACAAGATTTGAATATACAGTTTTGTCTAAAGCTCAACACATCAAACAATTAGTGATAATAAATAAAACTAAAGCCATTGTATAGCATTAAGCACTCTCATTATTCAATTTCTACATGTTCTTGCTCCTTGCAGTTGTTCTTGTGCCACCATTTTTGACAAACAAGTGTTCTAAAACATCTGCACTGCAATAGGAACAAAAGTATACATGAATTTTACAAAGTTCCTAAAACTATGACAAAATCAGAGTGAGACTTCGACATGCATCATCGACTCTGTGATCACAGGTAGTCTTTCATTATATTCATCTTTCGGGTGAAATGGACATTCGAAGTGTAATTTCACGTGTAGAGGTCTCACGAACACAATGTCTCGCATGTCTCTGTTTGATTTTAACAATCCAATGGTCGAATCTTTCCTCGTCTCACCATCGCTCTCTGGACTCAAAATATCTGCTATCCTCGCTGCGTATTTCTCTTGACCGTCCTCCGGTAAATCTGAATTTCCTTTCAGTTTTAAATACAGCGCTCCCTGAATGACAATCTGTGTGATGATTCAAAGAGAATATGTGTCAAACCATATATTTTACAGGCGGCAATTTCGGGTTTCGGATTGGGTTTGTTCGGGTTGTTCCGAACCGAAAAAAGCTTCGGGTTCATTCAGGTTTTGGGCCGCGGATTGGATTTCTCTTTTCTAAAATGTTGGATTCAGATATGATATATATAGCATAAGAGAACGTGTGATGAGAATGAATTTCAAAATTGTAGATTGGTGATTTACAAACAAAGTGAAAGCATACGCGTTTTGGGACATCATAGTTGGGTAATAATTCGTAATTACCAAAACATGATGCGAAACGACATATATAAATTTGAATAAGCAATTAAGCATACCTCACTTGTTCCAGGAGAGGTAAGGATAACACAGTTGAGATAATTGCCTTCATCTTGAGTGTGTATTTCTAAAGTAGCTTCGTCTTCATCAGAAACTTCAACTTCTTCAAAATTAAGTTTCTCCATGTTGTCATAATATTGTTGGGCCATACCAACCTGCGTGCACCAATTACATGATCTCTCAAATATACTGGAGGGCAAACTTGGAAAACCTCAAAGGAGAGAACAAGAGAGCAGCAAGATAATAACCCTCTTTAGTCCCAATAAGTCCTCAAAACCCGAGATTACAACAGCAGCTCCTTTTGCCCGGCGCCACATACTACTTTCATGTATTGGTTCTGCAAGCTCGGTATCCAAAGGAATATTTATGTTTAACCGTATGCTAGTTTTCCCTGTTCCATAAAGGGTCAAATCTAGAATCAGTGACAATGACTAAAAAAATTAACCTGCATAATAAATAATTTACAACATCATTATACTACGCAAGAGAGGAACTAAACTTGGAGGAAGTTTCGTGAAGCAAATTGCTTAATACCCGAGTAGACAGAGTAGCACTAAAATAGCTTCTAGGAAACTTTTGTAAACAAAGATTGATTAACATGCCATATGTAAAATACACAGGTTTATTTTTGCAGCATAATATGTTGTACTTTGCGTCACTAAAGTCGGTTTTCAGTTCCAAAACAAAAACAGAAAATGAAATGCCAAATGTAGACCCAAAACCACCTGGCAACAAATCGAAATGCTCAATATGATCAATCGGTGAGCACTGAAATCCATCCGGTCTGTCAAATCAACCAGGTAGAAATGAGAAGGAAAACATTAAGTCATGTTCAGAAAGTAAAAGAAGCTGAAAGAAAAAACATTAGATAAAATACGGTTAAATCTAAAAGTAATGATTGACGAGATCCATGTGAGACAAGGAATGGCATTTGACAAAAGAGATTTCATTTTTGCAGAACAGAGTTACTCACAAATAAATTTTCTCCATAGGGAAGGACAGCCAATAAGGTAATCCAAGGACCCCAAAATTGGAAAGCTGGAAATCTGAAAAGACTCCGGATTCTTCATCAAATTTCAAAATCCTCTGGCCAACTTCATTAACACATACAAGAAAATGAATATTGAACAAAAATAAAGCATATATACAGACAATGCAGGAAATAGTACATTCAGCCATTCACACTAGCTTTAGTACCTGTGTCACAAATAATCACGTGATCTTCATAAGTAGTCAGGGATGACATAAGACTAGCGAATTCAAAACCCTCTACGGAAAAGTTACAATCTACTTGCTTCTGCAACCAATCACTAGGCATCTTCTCCAAAGGGGAAATTCTCTCCATTATCAATGGCCCAAAAATCTCCAAAATATTCTGAAATCCTTTTAACAAGTACCAGTAAGTGAATACCAGAATATTTACTTAGAAATCATATGAATATCAATAACCAGCGTCAAACCTGTAAAAACTTCAGTTATCTTCCCTGAAGCAGAATTTATACTCCACAAAGTTTCAAAACTGCAAAAAGTAAAAATAAAAATAAAAAAAAGTTTGGGATCACATATATGGAATCTGCATAGACATCAAATACAAAGGGTTTTAGCCAATAACATCCCTTATGCTTGTAGGGATTCTTTAGTAGAACTATGGTTGTCACTTGTCATAAACAAAACAAACTAAACTAAAAATTCAACTAGTTCAACCATGAATCAATTACTTCTCCAGTTTCGTTCCTCCTCCAAAATAAAGCAATCCATAGAGGTAAAATCCAGTCAAACCCACATTTCATGAGCTGGCCTAATTAGCCAGTGTTTGAACTGGACCATTATATTATTTAGCAAAATAAATGTGTGTTAATAAGATGAGTCTTGAGCATAACTGTTGTTTTTTGTTTTTTTGTTTTTGTTTTTACTTATTTTATCAAGAAAAAAAAGTTGTCTAAAATAGGACTGTTGAACCATAGGCTCAATGACTGAATTGGTTAACAAATTACCTTAGTTCATGTCTTATGGTCCCCTCCAACATATATGACCAGAACTTGGATCTTTAGGACCGAACCTTGTCATATAGCTCAAACTTCTTTGAGTTGAGTAGAGTTAAGTTGTTCTTAGACATATCAAAAGGGTACTACAACTTGGCATCCCTTATGAATTCCAAGATGCAACTGAGAGTATGAAAAGAACTGTGACACTTACCTGCGGTTAATAACTAGTAAATTATCATCCTCGGACTTCATTAGATGCCAAGGAAACATCATTGATCTCGAATCGAATGCTTGAGATTTCACATCAACATCCCTTCGCAGACCAAGCTTATCCTTGATCCATGTCCACATAGTTTTTTCCTTCTTAAGGTTGGATATTGGGTAAATTGTCTCTAAAACCCGGCTCTCCATGTTGGCTCTTCTGATTGCGTGATTCTTAGTAGAAAGAAGGCAAATACATAAACATAAGAGACACACTACACAATAATGGTATAAATAATAATGCCACAATAATAACAAATTGAAGCAAAAGTCCATTCAATGTCATTATATTCTTTAAAGGATAATACTACAAGAAATCATCCATGTTTTACAAAACATAAAGTGGGGATAAGAACTTCAAGTGATCCAATAAAATATATTGATAACTATTAAATTCTTTCAAGCAATTCTCAATACTCGTCTTGTAACATAACAAATTAAAATGATGCTGGACAAGTTAAAGAAAAGCTGCTTAGAATTGCCAAAGGATGGAATCTAATAGAACTTCACACAATTTATCTATCATAAATTATCCCTCTACAGAATGAGAGGGCCATACCTCTGCATCCACGAAATATAAACAGTCCTCAGCATCGTCATAAAATGAAGCCGCAGGACGCAATAACTTGGCGTTATCAAACTCTCCATCTTCAAAACCCGGGGAAGAACCAATCTGGAATTTAACAAATTCAAAGCCAATGTTATGTATTAATTCATCTTAAGATTACAAACTCTTTCTACACTTTACTTTTTACATTAAATGTGTGAAAATACGCAGGCCAATATACCACACTTTACGTATTGTGATTTCCTTCATCAGTCAAGTACCAAATAACTTGAAGCTTCATTATGTGAATTCTGATTATATAACTTATATACATACACAGTCTATAATCTTTCCGTTCGCATCAAGTATAATAATTCGATGATGATTGCTGTCAGATAAAAACAGACGGGTTCCATTTTCATCTGATGAAATGCAGCCTGCAAAAGAACACAGAAACTGAGAACTATAAATTATCAAACCATTGACATAAATAGAAATATCAAATAACTACAAGAAAAGCGTAACCAAATAAAAAAATCCAAGAATGACAACATTATGATATCTAACATGCATACACATCTATATATTAACTTACAAATAAACCATGTATATGGAGCCTATACCTGGGTAATAAAGAAGCAAGTTCTGCATATAAGAGGAATAACTTGGTTCCTTAATAACTTTCAGCGGCTTAAAACCAATGCTATTGGTATTGTCCTCATTGAGAACTCTAGCATTCTCAACAGATTGCAAGCCTAACTCCTCAATGGCTGCATCACAACAAGTAAATGAGACACTAACATGTAAGCATAATTCCCAAAGACACTACTAGAATACTTAGATATTCACAAAAAAGAAGTGGAAAATCTGTCAAACACACACATAATAAAAGTATAAAAAAATAAAAAATAAAAAACTTTGACCATACCATACATATAAATTGTGTATACCTTTGATAAGAGTTATAAGATCAAGATCCTTCTCGCGGTATAATGTTGGACTGCCAGAATCTTTAAATAGAATGTAACAAGCCCCATCTTCTATCTATATGTGACAAAACTAAAAAAGAGTATAATGAGGAAAAACAACTAAGTCAACAAGGACATTGTCACATTGTTAACATTAAATATTCATATAAAAGGAAAAGGTCACATGTAAGTCAAACATGAAAACATCAGCTAACAAAACATCCCAATGTGTCATTTACTTCCGCCCTGGGCAGTATACACAAAAGAAACTGATCCAAATAAAAGAAGGTTTGCTAACTCATAATCATTTCGACTTAGCTGACTTTAAGGGAATTTAAATCTTAAGAGGCCTAGGATGGCGTGGCAGTAGCAAAATATGACAAATATAGATATAGATTACTGCTTAGTCTGAAAATGAGCAGACATTGCTTGGCAGAGACATAATAGTTTAGCAAATTAATGCCAGCAAAAAAGTAGCCTTGGATATTTCAGAGGAAAAAAATAGAAGGAGATGACTTTGAAGTCTGAACATATTTCAAGACATTTGGAAAAATAAATAGTAGAAGAAGATCTGGCCAGGCCATATTACCAAGACAAATACTTTTTATGGTACTATGGAAATTTTAGTCTTTAAAAGCACAATATCTTGAAGCAAAACCAGCAAAATACTATTCCTTACCTCAGAGATGTTATTATCAGACAACAAAATGGGAAATGTGATGTATTCCTTCATTATTAATTGTATAATATTAGTATGATCAGCGGCAGAAGAAATTGAACACCCAGGCTGAAGACCCACAACACTGATTTGAGGAAATCTGGGAAAAGAACATGGGAAAAAGTTAGTGGGACTTCAAAAAGACCTCAACACGACCTGACTCGTCCAAATCTACAAGACCGAACATACAAATACTTTACTCTCCCCTACCTCTGCTGAATTGACTTCACTTTTTCAAGCATATTAACAATGTCAGAACCAGATTTTGAGAAATTATATAGGAACTGTCCTGCAAGAATCAGGAAGGTTCCATCTTTGTTGGAAGATTTTATGTCCCCCTCAACTTTATTCAACCAACAATGATGAGGCCCTGTAAAATTATTTAAAAAATATTGTGCAAATTATTAGTAGAAACTCATATTAATAAATTCTTCATAGAATATGATCCAGAAATTCATGCAAACATAAGGTAGTAGTAATAAATTTGTATAAGTCAAATCATTTTAAAAGGACCTTTTAGTACCTTTGATCTCATCAAAAGTGGACTGAATGAAAGGCAAAAGATCAACTTTGGGAGGAGAACAGCGCGATTCTACAGGAGTTGTTGAGAACCTGGAAGAGACCGTCTATCATGAGTTAGGAAAGATAGCAAAGTTCAAACCTCATTAGCAATAAGACCTTGTACGACATGGATACATTTTACAATAATAAATCAAGCAGTAACCAAAAAACTCACTACCTTTCACTCAAAAAACTTGGGAAAATACTTACATAACAAATTATAGTGTGATATCATAACATGTTGCAAAGACCACACAACAATACAACATTTAAGGCAACTTTAGAGGTTTGGGAGGAAACCCGAAACTTAGAGCAAACTTGCAGAGAGCTCTGAAACATAACTTCCAAAATGAAAGGTAAATAAAATTAAATTACCTATGAGCATACCATCCTCCCTTTATCATACTTTCATCCACTCTTTCCAACTGAACAGGCAAAGGAATCAAAGATTTATCCGATGAGCTAATAACTCGTCTATATTGTGGATAACCTGGGTAGAAAACAAAACAATGAAACTCAATACCAATGTATTCTACATTTGAAAGCTAAACAACAACACAAACTAAACTAAACTCTATTTAACATATTCAAGTGAACATATCCTAATCCAGATGCTAATAAAACTAAAAACCATACAATTTAGGACCAATAATTTGAATCAACAGTTAACAACAAAATGACAGTAATTCAGAACTAAAGTATACCTATATATAAACTATAAACCATTCACATTGTTAAACAAATTAGCTCAAGCTCATTATAGATCACCAAAGTGCAAACAAATTGAAGCATTGTCATAGTTTCGACACTCTGAAGTAACAGACGATGCAAAAAAACACAAATTCTTTCACTTTTCTCGGGAACCAAACAGAAACAACACAATTTCATACAACAAACGAGATTTTTACTAACAGACGAAAATCAAGAAAAACTCAAAATTCAAATCAGGAGGACCTGAAAACAGCTGTGGCAAGAGATTGGAGGATGATCTCAGACGCCGATATAGTAGAGCCATTTTCTTCGTGAGAAGAATCTTCTTCTTCTCCGGCGAAGAACCGAAATTCAGTAATGATCCGATAGAGATTTTTCGCGGAAAGATTTTAATTTTCCAGTTAGGGTTTAAGGTGCTTGGATTCGCTGCAAAGATATGGGCCATTCGGATCGATTCGCAGATAATAAAGTATGGGCCTAGAGGTCCATTGGCCCAAATCTAAAGGCTCGTGGCCCAATAGAAGGCCCAAATACTGAATTATGGGCTCTGAACAGCCCAATACATATGTTCTAATCTAGATCCATATTCTAATGTCAAGATTTGGAAGGTGATGGTTTGACCATAAAGATGTTTCGGCCATTGTGGCTAAGTTTGACTGTCAATTTTTTATTTTTGGGCTAGTTTGTAAATCGATTGATACACGAATTAGTTACGTTTTCGGTTTTTATGTCAGGCTTGTTTTGATCGATTTTTTTTGTCAGGCTTGTTTGAATGAGTTGATTTTCAAGTCGAGATTTTTTTTATCAATTAAGCTACCCACGAATAGTTAACTTTTCGATTTTTTTTGTAAAACTTGTTTGGATGGGTTAATTTTCAAGTCGAGATTTTTGTTTGATTGGTTAAACACAACATGGGATAGTTCTTCTCCTTTAAACCCAAATAATCCGAGCCCATACAGTCAGTAGAAAAACTCGAACCCAAAACGTTAAAGAAAATTCGAAATGCTTAAAACGCTTGACCCAACATACATAGCTACACGAGACTTGATACGTGAGAAAAATAAAAAAATTAATGACAAGTCCTAGTGAGTTTAGAACAGGAATTGATTTATTCAAAGCTGATACACCAGGCAATTTTTTTTATATATACAGAAATGTGCCGAAATCCTATCTTGCAACGACCTAAGGAACCTATACAAGACATATATATACAAGCTTGAACAAGGAATCAATAGTGTTCAGGTTAGAGGCAAAGCCTCTTAACCCTAGCCTAGAGTTTTTGGCATCTTACTGCACCAAAGTGGTCTCCTACACCACCAGACAAATATTATTGCATATGTTGACAAGTTTCATGTGGAGATTGAAGATCAATTTCACAAGATGAGAGAGTTTTATTCAATAATGGAAGAGTTTTGTACAATAATGGCGGAGGTTGACAAATTTCACGCAAAGATTCGAGATTATGCCGCCGAGAAGAGTTTCGGTCGGAGTTGATTCGTTCGAAGATGGAAGAGCGAGAATAATGTCAGTCCAGATTTCGATCGAGAATTGAAGAATGAGGAGCCTCCGGGATTCATTTGAAGATGGATTGAGCTTTAGAGTTACAAATTAACGATATTAATATTACCGTATATGCAAGATGTGCAACGGTACGAATACTCCTAATAAAGTAATGCTAGTTGGTTTATTAACTGAAGAAACGTAGAAAAATATATATGCAATTTCTTTCAGTTTTTATAACACATCTCATAGTTTTTTTTAGGTCGATTCAATTCTCTAGAGAAAACGTAAGTGTTTGATTGTGATTTTGGAGAGCATCTTGACTTCATTTTTTTCGTGATCTTTACACTGTGGAAGATTTCAGTGCCTTCAGGCTTCGACTTGATTATTGAGACTGATATAGAAAATTTCAATATATTCGGTTTGATTATTCGCGATGTTTTAGTTATGATGATTCAATTAGATAGAGTTAATTCTACCTGCGAGTCAGTTTAAAAGTTTTTCCTATTTATAGCGCATCTTTTGCATGGATGAAAATGACATTAATTAAACTTTTTTTACAAAAAAGAAATACTATTTTTAGG
>JAYMSZ010003524.1:0-10467 GCA_036897665.1 Pelargonium citronellum | reverse complement strand
ATATATATATAGGAAGCCAGAGATAATGTTACGAAGAATGGTAGATAAAAGTTCACCTGTGCACAATATCCAAGCTTCATATCCATTCCCCATCCATGGACAAGATCATTCTAGAAAACATGGAAATAACCTCTTGTGAGTTCATCTTAATTCAAAACTAAATAGATAAAGTGTCACTGAAATGTTCCTTGTATCGTTAAGTACTCAGAAACAACAATATATATAGATATAATCATAGTTGGAAGTTGGAACTATGGGTGTACATGTTTGGGTCCGGACCTAAAAATTGGACCCAACCGAACCAGTCTTCGGTCCAGATTCAGTAACACTGTAAAACACTTCAGTCCAGTACAGTTCCAACCGTTTTTTTAAATCTATTTAAATAGTAAATGTATTTTCAATTTTTTATCACTTTTAGTACAATTTACTTCCTAATAATTTTCCCATAATTTTCTTTTAACAAAGTATTTAAAAAAAAAATCTTTAGCGTCCGGCCAGGGCCAAGGTCAGTAGTAATTGAAATTGATTTGAATATTTGAAGTAGAGTTGGGTTAACGTAGAAGAGGACTGTGACAGCCTTATTTGACCGGGTTGTGACTTGATCAGATGCCACATCCAGCCAGATCATCATATACACATACATCGTCTTGTCTTCTACATTGTGCTGTGTGGTGTGCCTATATATATATATTAGGCGTTAGCTTATTCATTCCCTGATTCTTCGATATAAACCAGAGAGTTTTAGAGAGAGAAAGAGATGGGTGTGGGGTTGATGGAGGTTCTTCTGGTGAACGCTAAAGGCCTTACAGACACCGATTTCCTTGGTTCCTTCCTTTTCCATTTATTTCTACATTTATTTATTTTATTTTAATTCTAGACTTCAATGGAATGATTTATTGTTTTTGTTCATAAAATGAAAAAAAAATAGGTGATATGGATCCTTATGTTGTGATTCAATTCAAGAACCAAGAGCGAAAAAGCTCCGTCGCCCGAGGTAATTTTCTTCTACTATTAATATTAATTTGTTCTTCAATGGTGTTTAAGTCGTGCAAGCAACTTTTCTGTGTTTTGTGATCACTGATTCAGCCCAACATTGCTGGTTCATTGGACGGTCACGATTAAGTCGTGCATGTAACTACTACACCACATTTGGTCTTTAATTTTTGTATAAATATACTAAAATAGAAAGGCTATTTGGCAACTTCTGTGTTTGACTTGTTCCAGATTCACACCTCACAAATTCAGATTTCTGGGTTTGTTTGGGGAGAGACTGCAACATGGAGTTGTGGCTTCAAATTCTATTTTATTTGTCTGTCAAATAACATTAGGATTGAATATTCAACCCACTTGGCCAAAAAACTTAGAATATTCTTTGTCAATGGGGACATGGAATGCACTTTTTTTTTTGTTAGACCAAGCAGGCTCGCATTATTGCGATAGACACCTTTAAGCCTTGTGACCATACACAGACTAATCGTCATTCGAGGTTTGTTCACAGGTTATTTCACCTCTTCCCAAGGGTGTTTTGAGTGGGGATCGAAGCCGAGACCTCTTCCCACTCACGCAACTTGTGTTAACCAATTGCGCCACACCCATTGGGTAAATGCACTTTTATCTAAGTCACATTTGCACCTACCTAGTTACGTTGACTTTGGTGATTTCATAAATAAAAGGAAAGTGCAGTAAAAAGGGCGATGTGTTGTAGTAATGTAACATAAATCATGTGAAATTGATTTGTTTTTGTTTAGTTTCCCCTTCGAAACAGTCAAATGAGCAACATTTTGAAGAACTCAAAGCACTGTGGTGCACAATGCTTACAAGCTATGATTTATATGACATTGTGTAGGGGAGGGTGGGAATCCTGAGTGGAACGAGAAGTTTACGTTTAGAGTGGAGTATCCGGGGGCAGATAACCAATACAAACTCGTCCTCAAGATCATGGACAAGGACACCTTCTCTGCAGATGACTTTGTAGGGCAAGCCACGTAAGACCTTTTTTTTTTTTTTTTTTGTACTAATCAATCTTTTTGCTTACCATGCCAGTAGATAGGTTTTGGTTTCTTTTAGCATTATCATAGACTCATAGTTGAACATAAGTTTGTTTTCAGGTGTCGTATGATGTACACATTGGTTCTTATGTAATGATTTTTTGTAACTATGTAGGATCTATGTGGAGGATCTGTTGTCACTGGGAGTGGAAAATGGAAGTGCCGAACTACATCCTCTCAAATATAGTGTGGTTGGAACCAACCAAAATTATTGCGGAGAGATTCAAGTTGGTGTCACCTTCACTCCACAGGTATGCTTTTGTGATTGATTTCATGTAATGAAAATATATCGGTCCTAGATGAGGTCTTTACTCTTTACAACAATCAAATTTGACAAGTAATTTTTTTTATTGTCCAAAGAGTGCATTTTATTCATCAATAGAGAAAGTAATCTATGGAACACAACTTTTGAGTGAACAACAATCTAGAGACTAGAGATGTTCCTTGTAGTTTACAAACACCAGTTTGGTTGTGATGTTACTATAGCAATTGTTTACTTTTGTTACTGATGATGTTATAATGATTTTTAGTTTACTTTTGTTACTGATGATGTTGTTATATTGATTTTTATAGGCCAAGAAGGAGTTTGATGAAGAAGTTTATATTTGATTGTGGATTTTTATAGGCCAAGAAGGAGTTTGATGAAGAAGTTGGAAGATGGAAGGAGAGCAATTATTGAGGAGCAATTTGTAGTTGGTCACATTAAACTCAATAGTTTCAAGTGAAGGAATTAATACAAAATATATAAACTCAGTAGTTGCTCCAATTAATATAAACATTTAGTTTGCATGTTATGTATAAACTCACTTAAGGAGTTAATACAAAATATATAAACTTCAGTAGTTGCTCCAAATATATAAACTTCAGTAGTTGCTCCAATTTATATATTTTGTATTGTGTTTCAAGTTGAAATTGATTTCGGATTTGTTATGTAAACTTCCAATTGTTATATTATACACTGAACAGGGTCAAATTCGCTCACAAAATGGGGTCAACACCGGGTCAAAATCATCATAAATATGGGTCCAATTCGCCACAAATCCGGCTTAAAAACGTGATAAAACTGGGTAAAAAAAGACCTCCAATTCGGGTCAAAACGGGTCATTCTGTCGTGATTAGCGACGTCTTTCGGTCTCCGAAACCGTTGCTAATCAGCGACGGAACCCCATCACTGACCATCAGCGACTTTCATTGCGACGGATTCAGTTATGTCGCTGGTCCGACACTAAACTCCATCTGCGACAGAATTTGGGCTATCAGCGACGGAAAATTCCGTCGCTGATAAGCCAAATTCTTGTAGTGTATAAATGTTGTGCATAAACCTTTTTTACCATTTCAATTACATAGCTAGTATGTAGTAACCATAAACCTCAAATTCTGGTTTCTGTTGTTTGTTTTTACCATTTCAGTTACACAGCTAGCTAGTGTATACAAGAGTGCAACTTGGCCTTCACAGTTTTGCAGAGACAAAATATATATTCATGAGATTTGTGATACAGAGATAAAATATATATTCATGAGATTTGTGATACTGACTATTCAACACACATAGCTTGAAATGTATTGTTTGTATTGTGGTACAATAATCAAGAAGCCAAATAATTCAATTTCAAGGTACCAAATTCTTTCTTGTTAAAACAACTCTTCAATGAGCCTATTTTTTTCGAGAACATGCAATTCAGATAAGTTTTTTTCCGAGAACATGCAATTCAGATAAGTAAGGAACAAGGAAAACATTGGATGTGCAACTACGGCACTTCATTTTAACATTTACTTTGAAAAAGATGTTACACAAATACACAATGGTTTTCCTAAACATAACGGATACACTTTTACAATGAATAATGATTTTCCTAAACATAACGGATACACTTTTACAATGAATAATGATTTCTCCTATAAAAATAGGTGCCACCTCCTTTATTCTACAGAGACCTATAACAAATCTAACAAAGAAAGTTCATAGATTACACATCAATGGTTATGCTCCACAGATACATTTCCTGTTCGGGAACTCTCAGTTGGAATGTGGCCAAACCAGAATCCTCCTCATATCTAAACTCCACTTCCTTAGAATCAACTACTATCCTATTGGGTTTGCTCGATGAATATGCTCCAAAAAGGCCACATCCTCGAACTTTCATGCCAACATTTGCTCTATCCTCCTGTTCATATGTCACTTCCACAATGGCTCCACCAGAATTTAACATCTTAAGCAAACCAATAGGAGCGAACTTGGCCCCAATGGAGAGCTTTTTAACAGGAACAACTGTGAACACTTCATATTCTCGAGATTTTAGAGTGACAGGCAAAGATGCATTCTTGGGAAGATAAACCACCTCTCCTGCAATTCAAAATACAAAATCGTTATCAGCTACAATAGCATTAGTTGATAACACTAGAGATGCTCTAAAGGCGCTTGCTTCTCTTTAGATCTCAGGTTGGAGCTTCGGTTGTTACGCTTGCTAAAACACACTAGAGATGCAGTTAAAGACTAAAGCATGCAAAACTTACCGCCAAGATGGGTATATGTGATGGTATCCCCAGTCCATCCATCACCGGCAACCTTGTGCAAGTAGGCGACATCTTTAGCCCTAATAACCCCACTGATCGTACCAGGACTTTCATCGTGTATAAGGTTCTTCTTTCCAACCTTGCACCAGCCAGCTCCCTGGCAGTTAAAGACTCCCACAACTCCAGAGAAACCATTCAGATTCCAAATTTTCAGCAAACTGCAATTTCAAAAGAAATTTATTAATCCGCAGCTCTTAATTGCGCGCAGAAGATTAGATGTTAGTTTTGTAATCGAAATTTACTCAAATGGGTGTTTCCTCTTATTTATGTACCTTTTCCCATCTCTAGTAGGATCCGAGAAAAGGCAATCCCTAGTTGGTCTTCCAGGAAGTTTTGCCCTCAAAACAGAACCATCGGGAAGCACAAGCTTTTTGAGCAGATTGAAATCATGCTGGCCAGGTTTATCACTGCACCACATGTGTATAGAGTTTGAGTATGGGAACTATTTGGATAAACAGGGTAGCTAAAACAAGAACATAAATGAACTATCAATGACAATACCTGACATAAATAGCACAACCGCCAACTGCTCGAGCTGCTCCATGGTATTCCGCCATTGGGTGTAAGCTCTGAGGTGAAATAATCTCAAAAGTTAATACCGAAAACACGATATCATCATGGATAAGCAAAGATTCTTACATGGAACATGTCCCAATCAGGCTGCATAAATTCTCCTAGAAAGACAGTGTTATATGCAACTGATGCAATATGAATGGTGTGTGATGCCGGATCTCTAGGCCAAAAATCATCAGATGCCCTTATAACAGCAGATCTCTTTGCACTGCATAAATAAATAAGGGTTACACCAGAAAATGTTCTGAGAATGTACTAGATTTTACGTAGTCAAGCAAAAGAAAAGGTAATAGCTACCTGTACAAGCCATCTGTGTTGTGACTCATACAATAGATAATCCCATTGTCAGGGAAGTTCCTAGCAATAGATGCCTCTAATGCCTGGTGGTATTTCCTAGCAAGTTTGACTCTCCCCCCATGACCAGCCCCGAGTGTTTCCAGGATGTTTTGAACATCAACTTTCACACCATCGATACCAGCTGATGCAAGATAGGAGTGCAGTTCATTATAAAAGTTAAAGATTTTCTCCGGGTTGACAAGGCCAAGTCCATTCTTAGTAATGCTTGTCAAACATTCACAAGCTTCATTTGATTCTACACCAGGAGATGCTTTGGGGTAGGTCATCTTGGACTCATAGTGCTCCATTTCAGTGACACCGGGTTTAACACCTCCCCAATACCCTGTTATCGCATGCCACACATAGACATACCTGAAAAATTGAAGAAGACGGTATTAGCATGAACTGACGAACACCTAATGTATCGGATATCATTACAAACTAACTTCTTAACAGATATAAAGGGAACCATACTTTGTAGAATGCTTCTCTTTGATTTCAGTAACAATGTGGTGAAGACCAAGGGCCGGATCTTCTACCCTCTGACCCTCTTTGCAATCTTTCTGAAATTTATAGTTTTCTTTAATATTTGTCAACCGGTTTGCAAAGCTGGGCAAGAGCAAAGACAAGTATCAGTAGTGAATGCAACAAAAGAATGAAAAACAATGGTTTCTAACTTTGATTCCAGTACTTACTTGGCTGCATTATCAGCTTTGAATTCAGTACCACTGGGATCCATGCCAACTGATTGCCACCCATCATCTATTATAACAAATTTTGGAGGAATTCCACCTTTTTCAAAGCTGCAATTATGTTATAGGAAATTAAAATTACTATCTTCTTGTTAACTAAGAACTATAGACTTCGAATCACTTTTATAATGAAAAGACATATACCTTTCTAAACCTTGCTTCACTCCCTCTGCAGTGACATTGGTATAGAAAGCATCCCATGTACACCAACCAAACCAGTTCAACATATCTGGCATCTGCATCGTTAAGGAGATAAGAACAGAATTATAAAATACTTATATGACGAGGGACAGATTACTCAACAGAGATAATATTTTACCTTCTTTCGCTCCCGATGAGAAAACGTCTGTGAATGCTTCTCAACAGTCCTAATACATATTGAAATGAAGTTAAAATTCAATGGTTACTCTTCAAGTTGCAATTCCACCATTGTATTCAGGTAATGTAACAGAGTATAGGTGTATACATCAGAAGATCAATTATTGTATGATTGGTTCTCTTTTGGTTGCCATATAATTATATTTAGTATCAATTATTGTATGATTAGTTCTCTTTTGGTTGCCATATAATTATATTTAGTATCAAACAGTTCGAGTTTTGATCAATTACAGATTTAAAGACCTCTGAACTTACTTTGGGTAGTCTATCCATCATCCAACAGCCAAATCAACTTAAAACACTTTTGTACAGTTAAATAAAACAGAAACCCCAAATGAAAATAAAAATTGGACTATTTGATAGTAAAGATGAAGCAGTGATTCACTTTTTCTATATCCCTTTCAATTGACCCACTCTACCATATACTGTCAAGTTGGCTCAGGTGTCAACCCACAAGCAGCAGGAAATTTTGATAATATTTACAAATTAGTGTAGAGACTCACTTGACAGCATTTGTGATGACATCAAAGGGATCTGAACCAGCAGCCACAAAAACCAAATGGCTTCCCTCAAACCCCTCAACAGCCGGATCTCCTGTAACCAATCCACAATCATTTTTATTAAAATTCAAATCATTCACAATATTTATAACCGAATTGATGTTAAATTTGTATCAGTCCCATACCACTCTCCAAACAGATTTCCAGCTCGTTCCGCTCATTCCCTTGAAGAACAGCTCTGAAATCCCCCTCCAGGATAGGCAAGAAAACAACATAAGAAGCAGATTGGTCCTCCCTATCTTCTTCCTCGAAATGAGAACCATCCCGAGCTTCAACAATCAAAAACTGGGTCTCAAAAGGGATGTCGCGACCGCAACTACCCATCCTCTGTGTCATCCACCACAATTTGAATCGGAAAACACACATGAATCGCAATCCCCTGGAAAGTTCACATCAAAATCAAAACTTAATCCAAACCCACATCACCGAAACAAAAAACAAATCCAAATTTCAGTAAATTCCAACAACCCAGAAACAAAAGGGGGAGAAATTTTTTACATACTCAAGCTTTCCGAGAGGAAATACACGGCGGCTGCCACTCCGGTCGGAAGTGACGCCGATGAAAGCCCCGTTGACGAGTGCATTGCCGGAGGCCGGAGTTACCACAATGTTGTCGTGAACATCGGACAAGACGCAGTTACCCAATACCATGAGCTTGCCATCGGAAACAGATACGCCGGCCCCGATAGTCATTTTCTTCAGGTTCTGGTCACCAAACACCTGACCTTGTGTTGATTTTTTCTTCAATTTGTTGTTGTTGTTGATGAGGCCAGGCTGGGCCTCTGGGTATTTATATTAATATACCGTAAATTATAAAAATTCGAATTTACATGCGATCAGGAGTCGCAACTTTTACAATTGCAATCGAGGCGCTCCGCTAAAGCCGGTTAAAACTTTCCTCGGTTCGTGTGTCGAAACAAAACATACATAAAAAAAATATCTTTTTTGTGGCGGGAATGATCGCCATTCGTTGAATTTCAATGAAATTACAAGAAACCTTATACTAATATTTTGGAACCAAGAAAATATAAAAAGATGCGTGCATGCATGGATTCTTCATTTGATGCGACAGTTATCCGTATTCACATGCATCTACATCTCATTTACAGTATCATATAAATGATTGGATGGGATGGGCCCACACGTGCTCTTGATTTGGAGGGAAGATTGTGATCGAGCATTGCGGTCGGTGCGTTGGCGAAGCACTGGATCATTGTCACAAAATATCTTATTGTGTATCCAGAAAGTACGTGGCTTTTCTAGTGATAACCAGAAAACTATATTTTCAATTTTTTTACCATAGGTAAGAGAATTATTGATTTTTTTTTAAAAAAGAAAAAAAAGTTAAGTTATACGATAGGAGTAGCTCTCTCCTTTTAATTCAAACTATATTCCACCCGATGCAATGAGATTTGAACTCACAACTTCTTACGTGGAGATGTATGTCTTGACCATTGCGTCACTCCCTAGGAGACGAACTACTGTGTTTTACCGATGCATGTTAAGTCATAGTTTAAGAGCTAGGATTTTTTTTAATGTCTCGAGTTCGATTCTCTTTACCGACGATATTGGGTAGGATTTGAGTTAAAAAGAGGGAGTTATTTCATGTTGTGCACCTATGTTTTACGGAAACGACTATAACTTTATTATTCAAGTCAAAGAGTAACAAATCACGAATGGGCACGAGACTAAACTCCTCTAACCACCCTTCCGTGTCTGACACAGAACCCGATGATCTTGCAAGACAATGGGTCACCTGGTTAGCAGACCGTCTAACTAAAGACAACTCAACACTAGAGAATTGAGAAAATAGACACCGCACATCACTAATGAAAAAACCAAAGACATTGGGAGTCTCCGTTTTAATCAACCACACCCCCAGATCACTCACTTCTTGTTGTTACGATGGCTACCAAAATATTATTAAATTATGTAAATATAATCGATAAAACATAACATAACTATGTTATTGATGCTATTGTAAAATTTACAATTCAATTTGGTCAATTAGAGTTTAGGGTGTGTCGTGATGTCACGTCATCCTTGAGAAAGAAGTTTGAGCACAAGATGATTTAACACCCAACATATGCTGCAGGAAAAAAATTTAAATCAGTTGAGTTACATAACATGGGTAGTTCTCTCTTATAAACTTTAGTAATCCACCTCATATCACTTGAGGAAAGACTCGAACCCTAAATCTCTAATAAAATTCGAACCGGATTAAACCGCTTGTCCCAACCTATTTTAGTATGAACTAAGAAAAATATATAATTGTCTGTTTAGCCATACGTCTTTTCCAAAGAGTAGAAGTATATTGTAAAATTAATTTAGAATATATATTATAAAACAAAGTTATTGGATTTTGTTACCATAATAAATAAATAAGTGTTGGATTGAGTGGTGAAGTTTCTAACAATGACATATTTTGGATTGAAGACTGCTGAGTGTATATATGAAGAGGAATACGTGGATCTGAGTTGGGAAATCAGACATTAAAATCAGCAATCGGTTACGTATGTTGTCATAATTATTGGAATTGTTATTATGTATGACTTGAGGCGTGAACAACAATGTGACATGGTACGTGTGGCCACGTCAGATCCTATTTGGCATTTTCGTTACTATTCTTCCGGTTATATGGTGCACAAAAAAAGATAATGGATTATTTCCGGGGACACGAAATAAAAAAATAGGGTTAAAGTTATCATTTATCATCCTACTATTTTTTAAATCATGAATGATACTTCAATTATATATACACTTATATCACAATTGAACTCCTACTATTTTTTAAATCGTAAATGGTATTTCAACTACGCATTCTCGTCACCGGTGCCCAAAAACACAATATTTCATTCATTTTGTGAGAAAATTGTTAGTTTTCGTTAGTTTGAACAAATCAAATAAACATGTGCTTTGCACATGATTTCATTTTTTATTTTTTGTGAATATCCTATTTGCTTCAAATTAAGAAGAATCAACATTTTTTTTTTCAAACATACAATCAATATTAAACATTTATAAAGATGAGATAACAATATTAAGATTTATATATTGAATTAATTTGAAAAAAATAAACATAAGCATCAAATTATATGTAAAAAGAAATTTCATATAGTTATTCTGAAACTTTAAAATAAAATTTTGTGGTTTAATGAATCAGTCATTGGAGATTGATTTATGTTTGTTATCGCAGTTAATAAAGTTCAATACGGTTATTTGTGAAATCCTTTAAATGGTACGATG
>JAYMSZ010003523.1:0-10468 GCA_036897665.1 Pelargonium citronellum | reverse complement strand
AGTTGGGAAGCGGACCGGCCGCGGAAGCAGAGAACAAGGACACCTCCCCAAGGTTTAAGTTCATGATAACTTTCTTTACCTAAGATCCAAATCGATTCTGAATCTGATGGTACATTTAGTAGCATATTTGTGGTTTGTTTGTGAACTAGCTAGTGATTCTCTACTAAGATTTGGTAACACGTCCGCATTTCACAATGTCTTGACATTACTAAGAGTTTTTATAGGTTATAATCTATGCCAGTGGCTTCTTTGATGTTTGTGGAAATTTAGGGAAGCTAATGTATGGGTTTCACTCTGATGTTGGGCAGTTAATGCTGTGGTTTTTTAACTTTGAAAGTGTCTAGCATGGTCTTGTTTATTTGAATGGGTTCCTTCTAAATCAGTGTCGGTGCTGTTGAGTATATGTGTGCTCGAACAAAACTAAATGCTCCTGTAATCTGTTGGATTTTTCTGTAGACAACATTTTAAGTTGTAATGTGAGGTTGCATATTTGTCTTGTTGATGTTGCTGATGAAATTGTCCAATGTAAGATTTCATGTATGTTTGCAACTCATCTGAATATGGTTTGAGAGCTAATGTATTATGTTTTGACCCCATTTTATATTTACTAGATGTTTAGTGCATTCAATGAAAGGACAGCTTACATTGCAAAATTGTTATTTGGGTCGTAAACAAACTATGAGAAGAGAATAAGGATACTGGATACATCTTAATTTGTCACTATTATCAACTTCATCAGAAAATGTATGAAATTTACTTCTCTTTTTCTTTTAGACCTATATTTTATTATGTCAAGTTGTATATTGAAACATCCTTCTACAATACTGAAGTGCCAGGCCAGATATGTACTTTATTTTACAGTAGATGAATTTTGTGGTTATGAGAACACTGTTCTGAAACCATGTTTGGTTGCCGCAGTGCAACTTCCGTATTTGCTTTCCGTTGAGAGAAAAAAAAAAAAAGCATAGCATGTGAATAGCATAAATGAGGAGACATAGGTTGCATTTCATCCTAGATAGATAGGCAACCATTCTCTAATTTTTCTCTCTAATTTAAGTTTTAAACAGAAGTATTTGAAAATATGGCCACAGAGGTGCATGTGCAATAAATGGGACGGATGGGCAAATGACAATTTTTTACTGCGGCAAGGTCAATGTCTACGATGCAGTGCCTCCTGATAAGGTAATGACACCTTCTCTTTGCGTGGGTACCTGGAGATTACTCTGATAGCATGTTGGCCTTCCAATGCATCAAATATGGATTTGCAGGCTCGGACAATTATGCACATTGCATCAAACCCAATCCATATACCTCAGGATGATCCTATTATCAAAGCTGCATCACTTTGGTCCTTTCCATGCCATTTACACCCTGTGTGCGATAAACCTGGTTCTACGCCTGCGAGTGTCACAGTCTCTCAGACTATGCCAACAGGTAGGATTTGGGAAGGAAGAATGCTCTTTTACTCTTTAAACTGTTTTCATTTACTTTATTAAGTTGACTCAGGAACAGTAGACCAATGAAAAAGTTTTATACATCTCATATTCATAAGCCAAAGAAGAATCAAAACATGATTTGTTTATTTCCAACTTCTTTAATTTTTGTAATGCAGAAAGCCAAATCCCATTAAGTCACTGTTTATACTCCTATTATTGCTATTGTACTTGTTCAATAAAAATAATTCAATTTTAATATTATGCATTATTCCAAAAGCTATGGTAAGGCACCGGTCTAGAGTTTTTATTTGAGGCCACGGTTCTTTTTGTTGTTGGTTAGTTGTATGGTTAATAAATCACTGGACTCCAGATATTATAGCATTTGGTATATTGTAATTTAGTATGTAAGCTTTGTTTCCCTGGTTGCAAACGTTGAATTTGTATAAAAAGAGCTTTCTCCACTCTACTTATTAAATGATAAATTTACAGAAATGATAGCTTTCTAGGTAGTACTCCCTTTAAAAATAAGCATGGTTTTGATATATTGCAGAGAAGATGGCAGATTATCCTCGGCAGTATAGGGAGAAGGAGATCATTACTCGTGACCCTGGTAAGTACTTTCTGTTTGCTTTCTATTATATTCTTATCTTTGTCTTGGCTCTCACCAAGTCTGGTTTGATAGTGAATCAAATAAAGAAATTTTAATCATTGCAGTGTAAGTAAGATAACAAAAAAAATGTTATACTATACATCTATAGTCTAACCAAGTATCATGAGCTTGATTATGGGTTGATCTTGTTTAAAGGGATGAATTGGTTTTTCTCTGGCACACCACTCATCCTTAGTGTAAGTTAAATACATTTAATCTCTTCTATAACACACTGCTGAGGGAGTCTTTTGTAACTAAACCAATGAGCAGCACTTGAGCATTCTAACACGTTGAAAGCGATAAGGTTAGGTTTGGATGCATCTTTGTTCTCAATTCAGGAAAGTGAAAATGTAAGAAAATAAGAAAGAAAAATGTTGTGTTTGATTGGACCAAATAGTTGCATTATTTGAGAGCTATGATATCTTTTTTCATGATAACAAAGGGGCTGCTATGCCTACACATCACAGTGCAATACTAACATTACATCAACCTCCATCCCCTGTAAAGCCTTCATAATACTTATTACTTTTCCAAGTATTATCAGATTCTTACCATCCTTATATTACCAGTGCTTGTACCACCACCCTTAGTCCCTTACACACAGCTTTGCAGGCTCAACTCTTTAACTATGTATGATGTTGCCACTACCATCTGCATCTCATTCATCATTTGTCACAGTCACCGCTTTCTTTTGTGTCCTTGGTGCCCACGTCTTGGCCCCCACATGCTTTTCATGTCAGTGAAAATTACTTTCTGACTGCATTGTAGTCTACTCAGCAATAGCATGCAAAAGGTTAATAATTATGCATCACAGATACTTTTACAAAGCATATCCTAGCAATGGTTTCAGGAAATCAAATGGCATGCTAGACCTGTGATGACAAGTTACCAGCTTGTAACCTTCTTATCTTATGGAGTACATAAATTTCCTTCTAACGTTTTATGATCTTAATTAAGATGTAGAGTGTCAGGCAAGCAGAAAAGTCTCGTTGCAAAGATATTTTGAGAAGCGGAAAGACAGGTACGCAAGGCTAGCATATTATTCACTATATGGCACTAATAGTGTTCCTTCCAAGTAATCAATGTCACCCAGTTTTGTTTGTAATTTATTTATTTATTTTTGACACTTAGGGGGAGATTTAAGAACAGGAAAGAAACAGGATTCACTTCTCCAAGCTTGCAGATGTATTTAAACAATCAATTAAAAATACCCATTTCAAATGGACAATTAAGCAGAAGCAATACAAGCTCGCCAACCCAGCCCCAACTGTCATATGCCCTCTGTAGCTCAGCTGATTATCGGGGAAAGACCAGTCTTAATGTCGATCTTAATGACAAAGGTTAGCTATAATGCCTTCCCCAAACTACGTATGCTGAATTTGATACTTATCAAACTCTGAAACCTTTATACTTTTCTTTTGAGGGCTTAAACCTTAAAACTTATTTAGCATATAATTTTGGAACACAATGGTCTACTTATTTACTTATTATCACTGTTATTTAAAAAAACTGCAAAAAAATTCTAAAGTTGGGAATGTTAAATGCTTTTTTAGATTCTTGATCAATAATATTAAGTTTCCATCTGTTTCATTAAAAAAAAAAAAAGTTTCCATCTGTAACTATGGGTTGCTTTCTAGATGGCAGTAAATGAACAGTTCCAAATGGGACCATGTTCCTTGATGGGAACAAACTTACACTGTAGGACTAGATTTTTCCAAATAGGTTGGATAATACATATATTACATATGGTTCTCATCCATGTGGGAGCTAGGTAGTTGAAATTATATTCAGATTCAAAATTAGAGTAGCAATGCATAGATGGTCCTCCATATCAATTATATTGAGTTTCAGTAACAACCTGTATTTATGTATTTGTAATTTTACCATGCACCTTGTATTATGTTATCTTGAGAGACATCGCACTTCTTTGAACTTTGTAAGGAAACTAGAAAATACACTTCTGAAAATGAGATACACCCTCCTTCCCAAAATAATTGTCCTCTTTCCATTTTTCTGTGAAGATTAAGGGTAAGTTAGAGTTAGGTTTTCTCCCTTGTACCCTCCTGTGCTCGTGTTGTAACAACCAACTTATCTCAAAGATATTGTTGGTAATTCATCCATAGCTAATTAACTAAAATAGAAAGTGAACAACTATTCCGAAATGGAGGTAGTAACAATTTTATTTTTGTTAGAACTCACTCCAGGACTGGAGTAAGATGTACTTAGAAGATGGTGACTTATAGTTTCTGCATTGATATGAAAGTGTTGAAACTACTTGAAAATGCGGTGAGAGTGACTGAATATGATTGGTTGGGTTGAAATTTCTTCTTTACACTTGCCAATTAGATCATGTATTCATTGATATATATATTTGTTGGCTACTACTATGCAGATGTCCACGAAGGTTGAATTTGAAGATATGTATCATGTGTTGTTTGGAATTAAGAAGAGTCCATATTTGCGGCGGTGGTAAAGAAAGAAGCCATGGATGCAGCTTTGCCTTTGCATGGTATAGGTGGCTCGAGACGGAGAAGTTGGGTTACTGACCATATCTAATTATGTGGCAATTCCTAGGAGAATCTTTCTCTAAATGGTATGAGATTTTGCTCTTATCTGATCAATTTTGTGATTTGAGTGTTTTTGTCTTGTGCTGTGTGGTTTGGGTTAAGGTCTCTTCTAATTAAGTAGGTATTTAGCATGGCAATTGTAATTTGTAAATTACATTTTATGGTGCTAACTGCCCATTATGCTAGTTGAAGTATCTATGTTATTCCTACTAGTATAAAACGATTATTGGTGCAACTCAACTTTCACAAATTTATAAATTGAAGAACCCAAACACTTTTTTTTTTTGTAAAAATAAATAAATAATATGATATGGAGAACACTTTCAATGGGTGTGAAACTAATAATGAAATTGAGACAAGTGCTATTTTGGTAGATACATTTACATTTTGTAAAATATACAGGTGAAAACTATTTTTTAACAACAGGTGCAATTAAATTATTGGTCAATAATAAATGAAATAATAAAAATTGGTTCAAACAGAAAAAAAATTTTGAGTTTAATTTACGTTAGATGTTTCAATTCATCGTCGAGTTTGATCATTCAATTATACTTGGAGAATCGATCATCTAACTATATATGCTTTCAGACTTTCAGTGATCAAAAGTCATATAAATATAGATGCATTTCTAAGTGTTATCTAGAGTTTTAGAGCAATTTATATATTATTTTCTTCTTCTAATCAGTTGAGTTATATAACATGATAACTCTCATACACTTCAAATCTCATCACATACTGATGACAAGAAGACTTCCAAATCTCATCACATATTGACGGCAAGAAGTCTTGAACTTGAGACCTAGAAAATATCCCGTCGCAATTGAATAAAAAAATGAATTGGATCAGACCAAATGCTAACAAAACCATCCAGATTGAATGAATTTGGTCCAGTCTTAGTCTATTCATGGCATTATCATTCAGTCCAGTCCAATCCAAAAAAAATTCTTTCAAAATCGATTTTACTTTACTTCTTATTAAATTTATTAAACATATTCAGTTGTTTGATTTGATGTTCGGTCCACTAATTTACAACCGGTCCGATCAATTTTTGGACCGACTCTTTTCGGTCAAGTCTTTGGTCAATTTCTTATAGATTAGAAAGTTTTGGACCGCTAAAACCGATATAAGAGGACATTTCAGTGGTTTCATGACGAGGGGTTCATTATATTCAATCATTCGTGTCGTCTCCAGTGGCGTCGATTCACAGCATCCTCAGGGACGAAATTTCTGAGTGTCGCGCCTCCATTTCCAATTCCAATTCCAAAACCAGCTGCTATGGCTTCTTCAAACAAGGTATTTTAATCCTCTTTTCCGTTTGTTTCTCTGCAATAATTGTTTTCTATTTTGCGGATTGTTAAACAATCTCCAGAGGATTATGAACTTTTTATCTTATGATGGCTTCAATCTATCCCTAGTTATTTATTTTAAAATTTTACATCTTCAATCGCAATTTGATTATTCAATTATCATGTTATATAGCTCTCCTTGTTGCTTATTCTGTTAGAAATAGAATAGAGGTGATTCTTTCTTGTATGATTGTTTGGGAATTCAATTATAAGGTTGTATGTATGGATTGGTTTTGATGAATGCCGACAATTTGTATGTGTTCCAATTTCATATGCTCGACTTCTCTATAGTTGTTAATTGTTATTAGCTTGATCCAATTAGCTTCAATTTAAACAGATGCGGTATGAGCATGGCACTATCCACTTTGGTGCAACTTCCTTTTCCTAGGTTTGACCTGTAAATCCTCCACGTGACATGTTTAATTCCATGTCCATTGGTCCCAAACAATTGTTCGGTTTGACTTGTTGTAAAAGTGATTCCCTCCGTCCCCAAATAATTGTTCACTTTTCTTTGTATTTTACAAACTCAAGTGATTATAACTAACTAATTTGAGGGGTAGTATTGATAATTCAAACACAATTCGCTTAGCTACCTAATGGAGCCTAGCCAGTCTCCGTTTCAGGAGAGGTAACGAAGCTCATTTCCTATTAGGAAGTGGTGGTTTCAAGACCACGATTTTGAAACAGGCTAGAGGTGGTAAAAACACCTGACAAGAGCAACGCTTGACAAGCTTAAGTGCGATCAAGTAGAACTCGCCGTTGCAGTGATAAAAAAAAATTCGCTTGCCGAAAAGGAAAGTGAACACTTGTTTTGGGACAGATACAGTTTCGTGATAGCCTCAAGTACATCTTTTTCTTCGTCTCCTTGAAGTCTCATGTTGGAGGCTTTTCCCCTAGGTGACGATATATGCCATACATCTGAGGGGTGTACAAAACATTTCTTCGGAACAAGTGCAAGATTAAGGAAATGTGCTATAAGTATTTAATAAAACCATGTAGGGGTTTAAGGTTTATGTTTACATAGTCATTCTATTGAGTATGGAGATAAAATTATTGAGTGAAGGTATGAAGGAGCCTATATGACCCAACCAAACTTACATTTTAGTGGGGTAATAATGTAGTATGAAGCTGGTATAAGACTGTAATCAGCTCATCAAGATGTAGGCTTTGGAGAATATGCTATTCTCATCTTCCCAATAATTGACTTGACCCTTAGATATGAAATAAAGATATTGGTGATCCTTGGGCTTGGAATTGCTTGCTGGGGCTTTTGAGATTCTGTCGCTGCCTTTTAAGCAAAAACATATGTTAAGAGTTTGTCATGAGATATGTTGTATGTTGATTGTTGTGTAGGGAAAGAGTAGTTGTTTCTTCTACTTTTCATTGAATATTCTCATTAATAGAGTAAGTTTCAACCATTCTTGTGAGAGTCTTCTAAGTAATTGTTATAGTGTTTTAATGTCACGATATGAATTTCAGTCTTCAATTTGATGATTCACATGATTGTACGCTGCATGATAATCTTTCAATATGCTATGAGAAATCTAGCCTTGAAAGAAGAGAGGATATGTAATGACCATTCTGGTCAGAGTGTTCTAAGCAATTGTTATAGTGTTTTAATGTCACGATATGGATTTCAGTCTTTAATTTGATGATTCACATAATTGTACGCTACATGATAATTGTTCAATATGCTATGAGAAATCTAGCCTTGAAAGAAGAGAGGATATGTTATGAGAGTCAAATAACAATATTAGAGAGTTGAAACAAAATTATATCTCAATTTTTGGAGTGATGACCTGTCTGATATCTGGATGAAAAAAATACAATAGCTTTAACTATACACATCTTAGACTTTTATTTCTTACATGATATTTGAGAGGAAGTAATATAAGCTTTAACTGTATGCATCTTTGAATTTTATTTCTTATAGGATTGTAGAGAGGAAGTAATACAAGCTTGGTATATGGATGATAGTGATGAAGACCAGAGACTCCCCCATCATCGGGATCCCAAGGAATACGTATCTCTGGACAAACTTGCTGGTAAAATGTGTATGCAGATATTGTTAGATCATTTAGTCATGGGGTTTTTAACCTCCTCTGAGCAATTGTGTTGGTCTTGCAGAACTTGGAGTTCTGAGCTGGCGATTAGATGCTGATAATTATGAGACTGATGAGGAGTTGAAAAAGATCCGTGAATCCCGAGGATATTCCTACATGGTTTTGCATATGCTCTCTCTCCAATAACTTTTTATAGGACTTCACCTCATGGAATTGGAAACTCTTTCCACAAACCGATATTGCAAGTGTAATAAGAATTAACTGTTTACTCTTTTTTCAGGATTTTTGTGAGGTGTGCCCAGAGAAACTACCAAATTATGAGGAGAAGATTAAAAATTTCTTTGAAGAACACCTTCACATGGACGAGGAAATTCGCTACTGTGTGGCAGGAAGTGGTAAGATTAGTTACTATATGTTTTTAGTTTATCTCTGCTAGTCAGTTATTGCTTTCTCATATTTTTCTCTTCTGTGAAGGTTATTTTGATGTCAGAGATCGTAATGAGGCTTGGATTCGCGTGTGGGTAAAAAAAGGTGGGCTGATTGTTCTTCCCGCTGGAATTTATCACCGCTTTACCCTGGACTCAAACAACTACATCAAGGTAACGTTGTAATTTTTTTATATGTTCACATGTAACAAAGTAACTTGTGTGAAGTAACTGCCTTTTCTCTCTTCCTTTGGTTGACATTCCTTTGCTCCTCCTGTCACTAAATATTGAATTAATCTAATAATAATTGTAATTCGTAAACATTTGGTTGTAATGACAACTTTACACAAACACTTGACCACTTAAAATATCAAACTAAAGCAGCCATGAGTAATTTGGACTCGGACAGCTCTGATACATCTAGATTGTCCATTACTCAAACAACTCAACCTGTGTCGTATGCTGTCAGCCATCCTCGTATAATTGGTACATATCTATTTGAAGATAGGTGTTATTGTCCATTTATATGTATCAGAAATGAATATTGATGTATTGCCAGAATACAACGTTATTTTGTCTATATTTTCTCGATCAATTGTTAAATTCAAGTGGATGTCCTGAGGGTATCTCTTGGCAGAATGAATTACTGATTAGCTGCACCTTTATTCTAACACTTAAGGGGTCTTAGGGAAGCTGACTTAAATATTCTTGCAGGCCATGCGTTTGTTTGTTGGTGAGCCAGTGTGGACTCCATATAACCGTCCTCATGATCATTTACCAGCAAGGTATATGTTCTCCTTCAGTGTTTAGATTCAAGTATGTTTTTTCTCATTTATTGCAACATAGTTTATTGAGGGTGAGTCTTGGAGCAATGGTGAAGTTGCTGCCTTGTGACAACTGCGGCATAAATTTACATCTAGCATTTATATGAAGCTTTTTTTCTTTTTTTTTTTATCTCAGCATTTATATGAAGTTAATTGTGAATGAAATACATTTTTGGAGCATTTAACCTTTCTATTACCTAAAATAATGTTAGAAGTACACGTATATTTTTTTTGCTTGGGATTCCAGTCTTAGCAAGGGATGTTTTATTTGCAGGAAGGAGTACGTTGAAACTTTTGTGCAAGATGGTACTAAACGCGTTGTTGATGCTGCAGCGTGATTCAAGAACCTTGAGATAAATACTATATTTACCCTAAATAAAGTGTCATAAATTGTATGGCCTGTTTTCAAATGTTCACACATTTGGATTTCATGTATGAAATACGCTTGTGTTTGTGTTGCTTCCATTAATTAATGTAACTGGCACTGTTGTAAAACACAAACAGTTGATATACATTTGTCGGCTAATTATATGATTGTTGTAACGCACTGACTGGCATTTAGACAAATTTGGTTGAACTGGATGGTCTATTGGTTGAATGAGCCGGTCGTGTTCATGTTCTGAAACACATAATTTTGGTTCAATGATTGTTGTCACCATGGATGGCTTGCATTTGAAGCTGGCTTGCCTCTCTTTTGTTGGCAATCTTGACTGCAAAGATTTGGTCAAAATTTGAATTAGGTGAAACCAGAACTTTGGTAAGATTAGGCTTTTTGGTCAATTATATTCTCCCGATTTGCTTCTTCATTTTTGGTTTGATGTTCGTTTTTTTTTATATATATTATTTATTGTATTTTCTTTGTTGCAGATCATCAGACAAAGCAATAGCAATAACACTCTATTGCCTTAACTTGCTTACACGTAGCTGTGTTCTTTGCTAATTATTTCATTATTGTTTGTTCCCATTACTATATTCTTTTTTAATGGCTGTTTTTGACGACGTGTAAGTAATAAGTGTGTGTATATATATATATAGTAAAAAAAAGTGGAAAGTTGCATTTTCTCTAGTTTTAAATTTTTATGTAGGGTGGGTGGTGCGTGCCGGGAGTGGGGGAGTTTGTGGAGGAGGCTATCGGGCTTGGCAAGGGATGTTGAGTCC
>JAYMSZ010003522.1:0-10468 GCA_036897665.1 Pelargonium citronellum | reverse complement strand
TTGATGCATGGAATCTTGGAGTTACCCTCGCGAGTTGGGGAGGCTTGGAGGTGACCCGACAAGACGGGTACCTTGTGGTCTCTTGTGAAGACTAAGTGTTGAGGTCTTCTTTAGAAGCCATGGAGTTTCTTGTGGGAGCTAAGTTTTGGGGTCTTCCTTTGGGACCTTGGAGCTCCTAATGAGAGCTAAATATTGTGGTCGTACTTAAGGACCTTGGTGCTACACCACTAACGTTGAAAAGTGGTGTAGAATTCTCATTGTGGAAATCGTTTATGAATGAGGAACGATGAGCTCTCCTTAGAACAAAACGACATTGTTTTGCTTGTGTAGATGTCAATAGGTCCACGTTAGTGTCCAACACACTCTAATAAAGTTCCAAGAGTCTGAACATGGAAAGCGCATTGTTAAGTGGAAATTTTGGGTGTGTGTCAAAAAATTCATATTAGATGTGAGAATAGGAATCTATGTTGAGAATCATAATCAAAATAGCACCAACAACTAGATGGAATTATAGAGAAAATAAAAGTAGAAAATTAGTTGATTGCATAACAATCTCTTCTCTTATCAAGGAATTAGTACTTTTACCCAAAATCACTAGCCGTTGGTGTGTTATCTCGTGAACTTGCCTTTAGGGCGTTCTCCTCCAAGGTGAATGGTCATGTTTCAGGCTACTTACCCATTTGGTGTAGTGAAAGATGACTCAAGTTTTTAAAAGCGCACGTCTACCATCTTGTCATGACGTTCTCAGTTCTCTCGACACGATATGATTGATATGATCGCGGCACACATACGATGTACCCGCCTTAGGAACTCTGCCCTCATGTGATTCTATTTCAAGAGCAGGGGCCTTCGAGGATGGCGTTCCAGGGCCCTTGGGGCTACGGAAAGGTTGACTTAAGATTTTTTTTTTAAAAGTAGCATGACAACATACAGGACAACCTATAGTGGTCCTATCATTTTAGTTTATCCATATACGAAATGTGAAAACAACCCATCTAAAAGATGATGTACCTTTGAATTATGACAATATTTATGGCCTTAACTTGATAAATTATTTACTAACTAAATGGTACATAATAAGGAAGATGAAAATGAAATTGCAGTTTGACGAGTCAGTCAAGAACCTTGAGTTCCTTGTAGTCTTCACTTGAAATCAGTGACTTGAAAGTACTTCCATTCTCCAGCTTACCATCTTGCTCCAAGAACACTTCCATGCATCTCAGTGACCACTGTTGGATTACAGTCAACTCATCATTACAATACCTGTTTACAACTGCCCATAGAGACTCCCAAGGCACAATACTCAAAACCACTACATTCGGCATCTCATAGCCGCACTCTTCATACTTTCTCCGCCGAACTTCCATTTCTTTACATTCAAAATCATCACCTCCATACCATGCTTCAAAAATAAAAACTCTCCTCACCATCTTCTCTCTGCTGATGTTATGATCCACAGCAAATTCTAGTATCTTATCTATCAGTATCCACACTTCCAACCATACAGAACCACAAAGAGATCTCAAACACTCCATCTTTGATTCTAAATCATCTCCTTCTATCTTTGACCACTCTGTCTTTCCCCGCCACACTTGTCTCAGGATATTTCCTTTCCAAGGGCTTTCACTAAGATCAGAAACCAACAGTTGAAATGCAATATGGTAATTATCTAGATGTTTAGTCGTAAACAATTCCTCTCCACAACACACTGTGCAGTTTTTGAATTTACCTTTTCGAGAGAAGGCTTCCACCATCCTTACCCATTGCATCTCCACAACTTTCCAACCATATCCCAGATCTGGGAGCCTAAGTACGTCATGGGGATACATTTCTCTGTCACTAGATATTTTTAGCTTTCGCTTCTTGGCATCCTCGTCACTAATATATTGCAGGAAGCGTTCCTTGTCGTGTTCAGCAAATAATCCCCAGTAAGTTCTCAAGGCAGTGAAGCTCACACGGTCATATGGAAGCAAGTTCCACTCATTGCTGCTCATGTAAATCTCGGGCAACTTCAAAGCTCTGCGAAGCGGAACAAGGACTTCATTTTGCAAGCGACGACGAACTCTATAAGCATAATGTGCCTCTTCAATTCCTCTGTATTCCGGAGTTGAATCGTATGGGAAAAGTCTCCTGGCGATGTTCTCGCAGATAAGAGTTGCTTGATCATACGAGGAGTCAATGGAGGGGCACCATTTCGAAGCCAGGCTGATTTTTCCAAAATCTCTGGAATCCAAGAACTCAAGATCAGATTTCAAAAGATCAGCAAAATGATCAGAAATCTGGTCAAATAAATAACGATAATTAGGATTGAAGTGATACATATGAATAGCATTTCTAGCCATTTGAATCCTCCTCTCCTCCCTTGAACAAACCTCGGTTTCCTTCTTATCCTGCTCACTCTCCCCCATTGTTTTCCTAACCCTCAAACCAGGATATCTCTTTTCCAATAATTTCTCCTCCCGCTCTCTCCTATATCTATTCCTTTCCTCAATTTCCATCTTTCGAACCAAAGGACCTTTGACCAGACGGTATAAAATTTCAAGCCAATCTTTCAAACAACCAAGTTTTGAGAACACTTTGAAATTGTCTACTAGAGTCTTAGGGTGATAACAATGGAGCCACAATGCTGCAGTATAGAATACCTCCCTACCATATTTAATTCTACGACTGTGTTGTTTCACGTAGCCAATAGTTCTGAGAGTTGTAAGGGGATCATGATCCCAACAGTCGACTAACCATAAATGAAAAAGACTGCTGTAATTTGAGCAACCACGATCGATTGTAATGAACAAATCAAGGCAAGGATGTGGATAAGGGTACCGAGAATGATTATACTCCTCTACTGGTGGTGGAGGTGGGTAAAGCGGGAGTTTTCTAGTATAGTCCGATGAACATGTGTTCAGTGGATGAATTTCAGGCGGACCAAGTAAACGTGCCAAAGAAACAATAGTACTACGTGACTTGGTCAAGTTTGAAGGATAACTACAGTACCTTGGAAATCTGGACTCATAGTCATCTCTCAAACCTGGCCAACTGATTGCAGGTACTGCGTAACACATCTTGGTGGAGATAAGACCCCCAAATGGCAAATCACACACACAAATTAAGAAGTATGTACCTGGAAGAAAATAGAAGCAGAGTAAGAATATTAGCTCTTTGATTACAAGAAATCTTAGAAAAGCTTTCAAGAAACCAGAATGTATATGCGTCTTAGTTTGTGTGTATGTGGATATAAGCAATCACATAATAACTTCTTTTTGAAGACACTAAGAATTGAATCTCATGAGAACTTCAGAATGAACCAAAACATTACAATGAAATAAATCAACATTTATCACATACAATCATGGTATGCATGTCAGATACTTTCATCATCCCTCCCAAATATTGTCAAAGCATTGACATGAATCAAATAAGATATATAATCAACCCAAATGCAAATAATTTAGTTGCTAATAAACAAGCATTAAGAACAACTGGGAATGTCAAAACACTAATCCTGGACTAACAAAAAAAACTACTTATTTTGCTGTCGTTTCTCTTTTTGCTTAAAAATATTATTAAGGAAGATGAAAATGAAAACGTGGAGTTTGGTCTGTTAGTCAAGCACCTTGAGTTCGATGTAGTCTTCACTTGAAATCAGTGACTTGAAGGTACTGTCTTCCTCCAGCTTACCATCTTGCTCCAAGAACAATTCCATGCATCTTAGGCCCATAACAATGAATTTTGTTCAATATCAAATATCCAAATCGACCGTTTAAATGTTAGGCCCATAACCAAGATCACTGGACCAGGCCCATGTAAACCACCAACCCAGATTTTGCGAGCTCAGATTCGAAGCCCTCCAGCTCCACCAGCTATCTAACTAGCTAGGGCAACGACGAAGAAACCAGACCGTACCTTCACAGCTTCAGCTTCCGAGTATCTGATGGAAATGGAGATGGAGACTCAAAGTTCTTCCCATATCGACCTGGGCAACCTCTTGGCCGTTAACAAGCACCACAGCTTCGCCTCCACTCCTCCTTCTAGGTTTTGCTTCTTCTTCTTTACCTGTTCTATGTGTGTTTGTGTATGTATAGGCAGAGGTTGATTTGGTGTTTTGTTTGGATTGTGAAATTAGGGAGGAGATGGTGAAGGAGTGTCTAGAGAAAGGAACTGAGTTGGTTCAAGCTATTGCTGATTCTCTCTTCAACTTGCCTTCCACTGAAGACATAAATGGTCCTATTGTGAGGTTGCCTCCACCCACTACAAGATTGCCCAGAGAGAAGCATGTATGTTCTTGCTCATATATATGTATATGTATATATATTTTCTTGCAGCATCTAATCACTATTTTTATTGTTCTTCATGACAGTGAATTTTTGTTTTAGGAAATATACTTGCTAGGTCGTCAAAGCTGTGTTTTTGCTCACTACATTTCTTGTTTTTTCATGAAAGTGAATTTTAGTTTTAGCCTTTGAAGTATTATACGTGATAGGTTTTAGTGTGATCTAAAGTGAAGCTGATGACTTGTTTGTCAAAACATGGTTTTGCTATAACATTTGCTTTGCATTGATTAGTTACTCCCACTTTCTTTAAGAGAAAAGAAATTATGTAGAGTAGAAATGTTGGTTGAAAAGTTGTATGGGACAAGTAAACTGAGGCCGATGATATTTGCCAACCTTCCTTGCACTCGATACTATATTCTGGATTTGTATAATTACAAAATGATAATGTGCGGTGCAATATCTTGGGATATGTATGTACGGTGTTTACTTTTCTGTTTTCATTTTCCTGAGTCAGTTGTTGATTTTGTTAATGGTGTGATTTTCAGCTGCCGAGGCCTAAGCCTCCAACTAAATGGGAAGAGTTTGCCAAATCGAGAGGTAGTTATCTTTAAGTATCATTTGCCACCACATCACAATTCACAATTGCTTGCTGTATAACTGTGAAGGCTGGTTTTCTTGGTCAACTTCATTAAAAAATTTGGGTTGCATCGTGTTTCTTTCAGGTATACAGAATAAGAAGAAAGACAAGGTCGTATGGGATGAACAAACTCATTCATGGAAACGTCGATATGGGTACGATCGTGTTAATGATGATGCAGATGTACCCATAATTGAGGCCAAGATGACTGATGGTAATAAACTGAACAAATCTCCTTAGCTTTTTTTGCCCGTTTTTTGGTTCATCTTCAGCAGTGTATTTTTCTTCCATATTAGCTGGATTTAGGAATGTAAAGGTCTTTGTTAACAGGGTACTATAAGCTTACGGATAGACTTTTATCAACTAAAATATATACTTTCAAATACTATCTTTTCATTCTATCTTGTTTTTTAAGAGATTTTAGTGCATATGGTTTTCTTATGCAGAGCCGGGACAGGATCCTTTTGCAAAAAGACAAGCAGAAAAGAAGAAACGTGTTGAAAAACAAGAGAGGCATCGGTTACAGAATTTGAAAGAAGCTGCTAAAGTTGGTGCCTTACCAAGGTTTTCCCCTTTCTGAATATCTGAGTGGCTTGTAGTTTTGGAAATTTAAGCCCTACGCTCACTTAAATATTAAAACAAATTTGTCCATCCTGGCAAGTGGCAATGACTTGGGAAGCCTTACTATTGATAAATGGAAGAACAAAATATGGTTCGGTTACATAATATTACTTTTTTTAGTACATTCAAGACATCTTAAACTCATTTGAATTCTGTGAAGTTGTTTGCCAACCGTTATCAGCTCCTAGTAAGGCCTTATAACTTCTGCTACTAATAGATAAGCTGCATGTTTTATTGATCTGATTCTTCTACATCTCTGTTTCTTTTCTTACTTCACACCTGTTTATAAAAGACACTTCAACTTCCATTCATCTTTGCTTCAGCATTGTGAAGATGTAATCTAACAGGTTAACACTGTCACTCTGTACCATAATGCAGGATTGCTCCTATAGCTATCCTGAGAACTCGTTTATAAATTTATCGGTTTCTTCCAACTGTTAAATCCCTAAAGTCACTTCTTGACTACATTTCGATTTCCCCAGTTACATTCTTACATTCCTGTGTCTCACTTGGAATGTCTTTTTGAAATCCATTAGATTGGTTGATGTAGAAGGATGAGGGTGTCCTTGAGGTATATTGAGTTGTCGTTGGTACTTTTAGACTTTTGCAGAAGGGTCTCTTGATCACGCAACGGACTGTTTTTGTTATTTAGTGCATGCATCTCCTTATCTACTCATAGATGGATTGTTCTTTGGAAAATTTTAAGGAATTTTCCTGTGGAAGAATTCTATTCTGTTTCACTTGCGTATTGCATGAGACTTGAGCAATTTTTTTTGCAGCCACATTCAACTGGCTGCCACAGCTTTGCCTATAACTGGAACCCAGACAGCACCTAGAAAAGTTACGAAAGATGAACTGGGAAATGTAGCTGGACTTGCTGCAACTGCAACAGCCAGTGGTGGCAAATTTGACAAGAAATTGAGAGGAGAAAAGCCTGTGAAACATGAAGGAAAACATCGCAAGGTTTGCATAAAGATCCCAAGCAACAATATCTTGTTCCACTTCAGGGAGAATATTTACTACTTTGTTACAATGCCCCCAATAACCTTTGTCTTCTCATTTTATTTGAATGCAGTTCCTACCAGTTGTGGAAAAATCAGGGACGGGTGGGCTAGAAAGGGAGCAAACTGATAAAGTTTTGAACAAACTACTCTCTAAGAATTCACATGAGATACTCAATGTCAACAAGGTATGTGTGATCCACTTTGTTTCGTGCTGCTGGTGGATCTGACCTTCCTTTTGCTTCAGGACTCCAATTGAGCTGTGTGATTTGTATTTGTATATCTATTCTTTTGAACTACTAGAATCCCGTGATTTTGAGAAGGAAAAAAAAAACAGAAAAGTAATGATTCTTATCACTTTCTGGCAAATAGAGTAATTCTTTTTCAGACTTCTAATTTTCATTAAATGGTCCTATCCACGAACATTAACCTTGATGACGAATTATCAATTTGTTAGGCTTCTCATCCACGCGGTTTGGTCCCGTGCCCGGGACTCTAGTAACTTGTTAACTCTTCAATTATATTTGGTGCAGGCTATTAACATGTACAATGTGAAGAAGGAGAAGAGAGGAAAGGGTCAAGGGAAGTTTTCTTCTTCGGACAAGTTGAAACCAAAAAAGACATTTAAGAAAGGTTCATCATCTAAAGGATCGACTAAGAAAGGATCTTTTGGCAAGGCAGGATCGTCGGGAGGATCGTCTAAAAAAGGATCATTTAACAAAGGATCGTCATCAAAGAAAGCATAATGAAAATGAGATCGTTCAAGCATTTTTGTTATCTATACTATGCTTGTAGCACTAGTACTGACTGGAACTTAAAAGTTTTGTATTGTTTTTCCTATTTTGTTTGCATTAAAAGGTTCTATTTTCTCAGTAAAAGGTTTTATAACTGTGCCATTTGTGAGCTGTAAATGCTCTCTCTATCAGGAATTAGGTCTTACTCCCAAAACACAAACTTGGCCATTTGTTTCTTGACTATTTGGTTAATGACACTGACACAGCACGACTAACTTAATTTGTTTAATAATTGAGTTGTTTTGACGGTGAAGTCGTTTAATTTGTGTAATTCATTTGACCTACAAATTTAAGAATAAAAATGTCATTTTCCAAACATATTGTATATGGAATGACCTAAATAGTTAAACATGTCAAACATATGTTGAGGCCCAGGGACGGATGTACAGCATCCTAATCCCAGTGAATTTTTTTTCTAAAATACACCAGTAAATTTTATAAATTTTCGTATTTGCCCCAACAAAATTTTATTTTTGCCCCCACTAAAAAATAAAAAAAACAAGTGTTGCCCCCAGATTTGAACCTTGGACCTCTCAATGATGATAAGTTTAATTTAACAACTAAGCTATGATACTTTTATGTTAAGTGTCCAATTAATTAATATATGTATAAAACAAATATAAATAACAAAATGGAAGTTCAAAAGACATTTTACTTGAGAAGTGTAAACAAAAACAATTTTCAAAAAACAAAAGAACACTCACCATAGTTTTGGAGGTGAAGAGAGTGAAAATGAAGAGCAAAATTTGTTAAATTTGTGTTGAGTTGAAAGACTATTGATCAAGATGAAAGTTGAGAAAGTGCAAGAGGATCAATTGAAGAGATTTTCAAGTTTGTGGAGATTTTAGAAAGTTTGTATTTGAAAGTTTGCTCTTTAAGGTATGTTTTTCTCTTACTCATTCGTTGTTTATCATTTTTTCTTTGAAATATGATGAACTAATATGAATTGTGATTTGATTTGATAGTTGTTTTAAGTCTTGAATTGTTGATAGACATTTTTATCCCATAAATATATTTTTATTGTTTTAATTATGAAATACATGACCTAAATTATTGTTAAACTTTCAGAATATGAAATCTCGTCGTGAACAATTGTAAAAGTTTTATTTTCCATTTTTAAGGACTTTGGTCTTTTGAGATTGAACATGTATGCTACAATGTGTTTTTAAAGTTTTGATATATAGAATTTATCTTTTATATTGATGATGCCAATTTTTTTTTTTTTTGTGTATTAAATTATTTTGCCCCCACAAGTTACAAGTTCTGGATCCGTCCTTGCCAATGAATCTAACGAAATCACCATCTTCCAGGCTACCTTCTCTGCAAACGCCTCCTGTTCCCTTCGCGAACACCAACTAAAAGAACCTACCGCGAATCTACGCCGTTACTCTGCAAAACCTAAAAAAACTTTAACTTGCTATCAAAGCAAGAGGTCGCTATATGAATGAGATAGACCGCAATTTGCAATATGTAAATCTAAGAAATTGTCGGTGCTCTAAAATCAAGAACAATCATAGCCGAACAAGAACCCTATCCGATTCTCAAAACGACGCAGAGAAAGAAAGAAAGTACAAAAAAAATTTAATTATGCACTACATACGCATATTTACTTTAATATATAATAATTTGTAAAATACTAACACCAGATAACTCTCAAAACCATATGAAATTTGAGTGATATGGAGTTTTTTTTTTTTGGTGTAAACCATGGGGTAATCCTGAGCAGACTCGCACTAGGCGATAGGCACCTTTAAGCCTTTTGACCATACCCAGACTAATCCCCATTTCGGAGCGCGCTAGAGGTTAAAGTTCTAACTCCTCCCTCAACGCGGTCGTGACATGGAGTTTTTGTTTGCCAAACCCAACAAATTACGTCACTTTCTATCACACTAACTACGTAATAATAAACTAAAACCCACTCTAGCAGACCACATTGTCTATAAATACCTCACACAATTATTAATTATTTCCGCAAACCAAGCAATAATGTCTCCAACACTTGTCAAACCTCATATCATTGTTTTGTTGATGGGTTTAGTATGTTTTGTATCCCAAGCCATGCCTCTCATATTAGACGAATCTGCCATTGCTCAGAGACACGAGCAGTGGATGGCTTTTCATGGACGAACCTACCAAACATTCCAAGAGAAGGAGAGGCGTTTCAACACTTTTAAGCAGAACTTGGAGTTCATAGAAAACTTCAATAATATTAATGCAGCAAACCAGAGTTACAAGCTAGGCGTCAACGCTTTTGCAGACCTAACCAACCAAGAATTCATGGCTTCTTACACTGGTTTCAAGATGATGTCTGTTCAGACTTCGGAGAACAAAAGATTTAGGTACGAAAACGTGACTGAAATTCCAGGTAGCTTGGACTGGCGCAAGAAAGGAGCTGTCACCCAAATTAAGGACCAAGGTGATTGTGGTAAGCAAATCCTTCAACTTAAATTTTGTTCTCTTGTTGCTTTGGATGTTTGTAACGTATGACATGATGCACGGACATTCTTATATTCTCAACGTATCCGTGTTTGATACGTACCTAACACGTGAATACTCATACACTCTTGATTACATATCGAACACTTGATTTTACATGTTCCTTAGCGGACACATATCTAACACTACAAGAAACTGCAAAAATTGCGACGTCAAACATTTGCGACGTCACGCGACACGTGTTTGCGACGCCCACGTGGACGCAAAGGCTTCGCAAATCGTCTGCGACGAAGTCATTTGCGACGACACGTGGGCGTCGCAGATACGTCGCAAAGACGTCGCAAATGCGCGTCCGGCGTCGCAAGTGACGTCGCAAAATGGTCCTGTTTCTTGTAGTGTAACATAGTATGTTTCATCTTTCGTAGAACATAAATGTATTAACCGAACGTGTAAAACACATGGGCAATCACAGATATAACCTTATGTGGCTTTTTTTCCAGTCAATGATACTAGCTTTATCAACATTTCTAAGAGAGAAGAATCATAGTTCAAACACCAATGGTTTTAAAGAAAAGGACAATCCTATAAATAATGAAACTATAAAACCTTAGGTAACTTATACGCATTAATATGGTAAATTAAAGGATTAAAGACCAAGATAGTCCCTGTACTATCAAGAATGGACCAAATTAGTCCCTAAACTTTAAAATG
>JAYMSZ010003521.1:0-10469 GCA_036897665.1 Pelargonium citronellum | reverse complement strand
CGGGGTGTCGAACCCGAGTCCTCAAGCTTGCACCCAAGCCTTGCTACCACTTGGTCAAGTGGGCGGTACTTCTGCTTTATTAAAAGAAGACAAATAGGGGAAGAGAGATACCTCAGCACAGATGCTGGCCAGCAAAAAATCTTTGATAATATGACAGAAGTAGCAATACAACCACCCAAGCCTACAATAGTTCCCTCCCAAGTCTTCTTTGGACTAATATTAGTCAGAGGCGTTCTGCCATATGCCTGCATTTAGGTTGCCAGAGATAAGAAGAAAAAAAAAAATCACTCTCAGTATCCTATTGTGAAACCATGCACAAGTGTGTTTTAAATCTTACAAACTTAATAATTGTGCATATTTGTTTTACAGCAATAGCAAAATAAAATTAAAACAAGATAAGTTCCATTTTAAAACTTAATAATTGTTATTTACTGGTTGTTTTACAATGGAACGTTGTCCATTCTACAGTTCAGTTAGGGTTCAATGGTACTGCAGTTCCATCTGTACTTTTACATGATGATACAAGAAACTTAAGATGGTCATGCCTAAATGAAAACAGTCAAGAAATCTAAAAGATAAAATGATAAGCTGATACAACAGATTCCATTGTTGAGGGAAATAAGAATCCAGTGACAAAGCCTAATTACCTTGCCACCAATAAACGCAAACGTATCAGCTGCAATAATGTTGCTGAAAGAAATCAAGGTAGCCACAAGACCAACTGTCCAATGAGCTTGACCACCAAGAAGAATAGGCCATGCTGTTCCTACTCCTGCAAGATAAAGGGTGGTCAAACAAACATATCAAATGCATAAGGTGTATCGAGGGATAAAAGAATCAACAAATATTTTTTATCAGAACTTTTGATGCATTGGGATTCGCATGTATGTCAATATTGATACTGTGATGCCAAATAGAAAGAACCTGAAAAAAATGCAAAGAATATTGACTGGCCTCTACAACACATTGCAAGACATTCTTTTACAATTTCAATTCCTTCAATCATATATCCTCAAAATCCTAAGAGATCACCATGTTCATGAGTCACCCAACTTTGAATCTATTCGTCTTTGATTTGAATCTAAAATATGTTCATGAGAGAAAGCGGGAAAGTCATAAAAAGGAACAGAGAAGATGGGAGAGTACTAAAAAAAAGAAGATAAGATATTGAAAAATTAAGTGGATGGAATCAGCATATCCCGTTAAGTTTAAATGATGGTTTGGTTGAGTGAAACAGGAGGGTAATCATGTGATGCAATATATATAAAGTTACGTGGAAAACATGTAAAAACCATGGTATTAATCTGCATTTAACCCTACATTGAATGTCGCAACTCCCAAGTCATATAAATATCCTAAACTATAACTAAATACCAAATAAGCAAAAAATAAAATAAATAATGATAAAATCTTCTTACTTGTGTTTAAGGCTGGGGCTGCCAAACCACATCGAAGCTTAACCCAGAAACAAGGAAGATAGCCACAATAAAATAGCCCAAACATGGTACTACTGAGCTGAGCAAAACGAGGATTTCCTCTTTGTAAAAGCAATGCCATGGCAACAATAAATGCAGCAGATGTTACGGAAACATCAATATGACCAAAATACCTGACCGAACATTACAAATCCAAGTCAGCAACCACTATGCATCAACATTCCCAGCTCATACAAAGCATGCCAGTGGTAGAAGTACCCAGGCAACTGTCACAAGAGAGTCTAACGAACAAAATAATTCCAACATATTCTGTACATTCTATAAAAGCAAAAAGAAACATGCACAATAGTACACATAATGAATGATATATAAATTGAACTTGAGCCTACTGGATTAAATGCTGGATCATCCATGCATCACCGTATTTAAGGTCGCATAATTCATGATTGAGTTGTGATAATAGAGAATCCAAACCATATCAGAATTTCAGGTATAACTTTCATGCCAATCATAGAAAAATATGAAGGTTCAGTTCCTATCCAAAGAAGGAATTATTAAGAAGGTGTTATGATTTGAAGAGGCATTTTTCTTGTGTGCTTCCTCTTAAGACAAGTAACTCTAATTCTACTTGTTTGAATAACTTATAATGACAAATTACTATTAAGGTGTCACATAGAATAAGCACCAAAGATATGATATATAATGATAACTATGCAAATTTCCTATTTAACAACAACACATCACTAGATAAATACGGTAAAACAATTTCAATATAAATCATGCAGAGCGGATATGAAGTGATGATTAGAATTGTTAGCTTCTAGTGGCTTCAAAAGAATAACAAAATACAACTAAATATTCTCAAAATGTTCCCTTACGATATATATTATGCACATTGAGTGAGTCTTACAAGGTGAGTATAGGCATGAGAGCACAAATGACAGAGCAAACACGCGAGACATATCGAGGAGGTGGGGTCATTCCTTCAGTGATTCCTCGACTCCTGACCAACTCAAAATACTCGCGCGCACCTACAAAAACAGCAGCTGCTAGAGCCACGGTGAAAACCCATCCTCCTGCCAATACAACGCCTCCAACAGAAACTCCAATGCCGATGCCAAAAACAATTCGCTTTTGTAACTGATTAGATTTCTGTTGGTGCTCCGAAACCGAATGCTCATTTGATGATAGTTTATGTACTTCCTCCACCTCCTACAACATACCGATCTTAATTTCAAGCTATGTAGCCATATCAATTTCCTGAGTTTCTCCAAACTTTATACACCAACATATTTCAACATTTTCCAATGAATTATGATAAAATCACAAAAAGCAACTTGCTTTTCACAATGTCCCTCCAATTATCACACAAATTACAAATTTATCATAAGAGAAAGTAAAGTACCTCTTTGGCAAGCTCATGACCGAGTCCTTCGGACTCGGCCCTTGCCACAGCAATAACCAGACGGCGGTTCACCGGTCGGAGACGAAAGAGCCGTCGCGGTTGCGGTTGAGATTGTGAAGCCTTTAGGAGCAAACCCAGATTCAGTCTCGAATTGGGTCGATTCAATATTACGGATTTGGGAAAGGGACGACATGGGCAAGCACAGAGGGAGGTTATTGAAATTGGGATTAAATTACACCGATCAATTTCCACACAAGAAGCCATGAATAAAAACTACGAATTAACAGAAGGTGCTGTTTAGTTCAGGCTAGGGCGTTTTGAATTGGGATTGGATTTTGGGAATCGGTGGGAGGTACAAGAAATGTGTTGAGAGATAGAGGGAGGTGTGCGCTGTGTGAAACGAGAGAGCCAACGGACAAAAACTGAACCCATTAGAAGATGATTACTAGGAGCTTTGGACCGAGTAAAACCAGACCGAACCGGATGTGGACCGGATTTTGGGGAAAATTTCAAAAACAATTATGATTCAGCAGATCGACAGGATTCAGTGATTCATGAATGAAAACAAAATTTGATCGAGATTTGAAATCGAGATTTGAAATCGAATCTGATTCAGTGATTCTTAGAGATAGAAGAGAGATTGCGAATAATATATGAGAGTTGAGATAGAGAGAACGGATCGATGTGGACGGCTGTGGCGCGAGTGCGACAACAAACGACAGAGATGGATTCACGCCGGCAATGGAGTCGTCCCGGCGCCGGCGAGCGGCGTGTCCCGAGGTGGTTGCACCCGGGAAATGAGGGTGCCCGGGCGCGGGCGCCCTGCGTGTCTCGCTCTCTCTGCAACTGTCACTGTGAGTGCATCGACTGAGACTAGTTAAGTATAATTTACGGAACAAAAGAATCTGAACACAGAAAAAGAAGACTCTCAAACAATTTTTTTTTATTTTTTTATTTTTTTATGTTCGAGCCTAAAGTTGACAATTTCAATTCGAATCAGTATCAGATCGGACTATTTCAGACTCAGATTGATTTTAAAAAGGTCGAATTGAATTGAATCATATGAAACTTGATTTTTGTTAGCGTCCATTTGAACCATTTTATCTGTGACTCGAATGAATCTCGGTTGATGCTTGTTTTATTGACTCTTTCTCATGAAAAAATAGATTTGTGTGCAAAATTTGACTAATCATGTATCAAAACTTGCCTCACTTGGACAAATGCAAATTTTAGGTAAAAATGCTCCAAAAATTATAAGCAACAATTTTGATGATTGTGTATGTAACTATGTATAAACAGCCAAAAATGTGAAATTGGGATCACTAGATTGATACTTTGACCTAGATTTTGTATGGACATAAGAGTAGAACAATCAAAAGATAGAGACTTCCACTATTTAGGCACATGCTCATTACATTACCCTATCATTCCACACATTCAAATGCCGTCAATTTGGTCTCGTTGTATGGCTAGCACAAAGGTTCAATAAGTTGATCCGCGAGTTTGGTGGTCAAACTTCAATGCAACTGCATTTCCTGAATCTTAGGCCATTATGTATGTCGGTTGATCCACGAGTTTAGTGGCAAAACTTGCACTTCCATGAACAAGGAAAAGACAGTTACAAGTGATGTGGATTGTAGTGAGGAGCTGAAGGGATAATTTCTTGGCTATCCTCAACAATATTCAAGTATGGTGGTTTTGCTGCTCCATAGTAAAAGAAGGCCATAATCTTTGACAGCTCGTCTGCATTGCGGATCGCTGAACAACAAACAAATAATAAAATTAACAAAGGGTCGCCCAATGCTCCAGCCTCCCACCATTGTCGGTCTAATGACCGTTACATTTAGAGACACAATCTAAATCGAACTCGCAACAATCTTAATGTCGTGCCAAGGCCTACCCTTAAGCAATAAGCTAAGGTAGCGTTTAGGCTTTAACTTTTTTTGCAATGAGAATGGAAATTAGATTCTCATTCTAGAGCCATTTTCACGCCAAAACAGCGTAATCGAAACTTAAACAATGAGAATCTCATTTACATTCAGATTCTTCGTTCCCATTACCGAACAAAGACTCTAATCCAAATGCTAAATAAAAGTAATTAGATTTCAAACTGATGAATACCTTTCTCGCGGTATAAGATCCTCCCAGCTTTCGTGAAGATGAGCTCAGGGTAGACGGAGACTCCAAGAGCATCAACCAACTCAACTTCAACAAGGGCATCAAGTGCAACACACTGCTTGATACCGCAAACAAGGAATAGGTGTAAGTGAGTGTGTTTTAGGAAGATATAAAGAATAATTCTATATATACTTCGGCGGGTTCACTTACTCTTGGTACTGGTAGGTTGCAATCACATATTATGTTCACAGCTTTCACTAGTTCATCCCGAAGTTTCTCATCTTCCTTTGGTCTGAAAAGATTCAAGAATCTTCAGTAAATGAAAAAAATTGATCGTAAATGGGAAACACATATCATTTAATGAAGTTAACTCAATGCATCATGTACAAACTATCCACCAATAACATTTTCCTACATTGTTATAGCAAATTATGCTTCATTTATCATTCAGAACATCATCAAATACTAAAAGGAAAAAACAAAGGAACTCTCAAAAGAGCCATAACCATCTCCTCAAACACTTAACACAAATGACGTAAAGAAGTTATTAGGTTGAAAGTGTAAACAATAAAGCTAACGGAAATAGAATAAAGAGAACTAACCTTCGATAGCGATTATGTACGAAAACAATTAAAGGACTAATGTCCTTAAATACAGTCTCTTCCCATTCCAAGGTGGTGATGTCTTTGATTGGGCGGATAAAGTTATCGTCTTCCCACACCATTTCATTCTCACTATCATAATCTTCATCATCATCATCCTTCCTAACATTCTTGATATTGATTTTGTTGAAGAACTGATCGAAACCAAATCCCCACCCATCATCCTCGTCAGTCCAAGTAGGGTCCTCCTCCTCCACCACGAGGGGATACTCAGAAAGAAACTCTTGCATAAGTTTCTTCTTTTTTTCAGGGTCAAGCTCCTCTTCAACGTCAGGTTTCATGGCAAGTCCTTTTATCTTTTTTCTAAATTCATATCTCGTCTTGTCATCCATGAGAGGATGATTGTTCTCCTGCTTCTCATTCTCATTCTCGCTATCACTATCGGTGTCAGTGTCACTAGATTTGTCCCCGTTAGTAGACTTGAGTTTCTCGACTATTCTAGAAGCTCGTGATTCAGATGTTCTCAAACTAACACCCTGCTCAATAGATATGAAAAAGACATACATAAAAAAGATATAAACATACTGAGGAGTTGAACAAGGTGATAACAATATACGAGAAGTAAAAAACGGAGGGTCAAAAACACACCGTGGGAAACAACTTTGGAAAGAACAATGAAACGCTAGAACACGAGGCACTTCTTTTTCCTCCACACCGATAAAACTTAGGACTAGTTGTAAATCTATTCTTTAGCAGAGACAAGCCTCCAAATTGAAAATTCATTGCATCTCGTATTGACACTGACATTCGCAGAATCATATTCAATGATAAGAATCGCAATTAGAAGCAATCCTAAGGCTTGGAATTAGATATGAACTGTGTGTATTCGCACGAAAATAAACGGGTCACCCTCGGGCCAAAACCAGAATCAAAACTTGCTCTGATAACATATGAAATTGGGCATAGAGCATGTATTCTCAGCCAAAACTAACATCAATTGGATTTGAACAAAAGAGAAACCACAACTTCAATTTTACAAAGAACTCAGTATCTAAGAAGCTCAGAAGAAAAATTAATTTTATTAACAAAATGAACAGAGCATTAAGTTCATGTATGGTTGGGTTTGGGTCTGGTCTGTGCAGCAAACGCTAAAATCAGAGTGAAAAAAATAGGGGAAAATAACATACCAGACATGGGGCTCGCGCAGGTTGGAGCTTTGGTGGAGAAATCTGAGAATCGCTAGGTGACAAATATGGAGGAGGGTTTAGGGGTTTGGGATGGTCTAACTGTGAAGTTGCAGAAGATGTTTTCAAAAGCCAAGGGTTGAAGATAGAGAGTAGAAATCAAATGGTTAATAGATAATGAGAAAAAACAAATAATAATGTCTCCTTATCGATTAACACTCTTAACCGTTACAATAAAATGTTAAGCATCGAATGTCCAAATTTATTTATTCTGTGTCATGACAGATAGTATTAACTAATAAATAGTCATTTTTTTGTTATTTTATTACGACTATTGTCATACCAAAATCAATTTAGTTTAAGCGTTTACATTACACTTGTGCTACTCAAATGAATTTCTTAGACTAGCGTTGAGAACTATTATTTTAACAAAGTGTCGTTGTTTGATTGATGATTTAGTCTAAATCCAATAAAGACTCACGCAAAGGAGACAATTCATGTTTCAGATGGATTTGAGTAAGTATGCTTCGAATTCAAATTGATGAACAATAAACTAAACTCGATTCGGAAGACATTCGGATTGGATTGGATCGGATCGGATCAGACCGGTTTTAAGTCCGATTTGATTTTGTATGCCCGCGGATTCAAATCTAGATTCATCTAACAAAGCCCATTTAGGCCCACTATCCAAGAATATACCCAAAGCCCAAAACATATCCTTGAAGCTCCACTTGCAAAATTGGCCTAATCCAACACCTCCCAAACCTCCACCAATTGATCTCCATCAACAAACCACCATCACAAACCACAAGCTCCACACCAAAGATAAGTGGGCCCCCAAATTCCCCACCTCACATTCCTCTCCTACCCAAAACCCATCCCCAAAAAACAGAGCAAAAATCTAAAAAAACAGAGCAAAACAGAGCTCCAAAAATGGCTGCAACAACCTCCTGCCACCACCACCTCTTCTCTCCAACACACTCTCTCTCTCCTTCAAGACTCACCATACTGACCTCCAAAGCTCTGGTCTCTTCGTGTCCCTCAAATGGGTCCGTGAAGAGAAGACAATCCGGCGCCGGCGCCGGCGCCGGAGTGAGGTGCATGGCGGTGGGGACGAAGGCGGCGGAGACGAAGAAGAGGAGTGGGTACGAGATAGAGACTCTGACGAACTGGCTGTTGAAGCAGGAACAAGCTGGAGTGATCGATGCTGAGCTCACGATCGTGCTCTCGAGCATTTCCATGGCTTGTAAGCAAATTGGGTCTCTGGTTCAGAGAGCTAGCATTTCGAATCTGACCGGAGTTCAAGGAGCCGTTAACATTCAAGGAGAGGACCAGAAGAAACTCGATGTCATCTCCAATGAGGTCTTATTTACTTTTCTTGCCACTCTACTAATTCTCTCAAATTTGATAATATCGAGAACAAAGCTGGCAATTCGAGCGTGTCGTTCAAAATGTTTGTGTGAGTGTTGCATGACACGAACGCGATCACGATACGTTTCAAACGATAACTAAATGTGTCCTGTTGACCAGAAACGATGCGAACACGCCCCAAACACAATAGAACCAACATATCTAACATTTAACACGGCACTATTCAACATGTTTGATACGATAAGACACAACAAGTTTGACACGTTGTTATGATTAATTTACAATTATACATTTAATTGTGTGCGTCTGTGTTTGGAGGCCCAACACGATTATACATTTGTGAGCCCAAACATACTAATTTTGTGTCGTGTTGTGTAATACGGCACGAATTGTCAGCTCTAATTATAAACTTTAATTAGACCTTTCAATAATATTTGTACGATTCTAGAGTAAATTAGTAAAGAGAGAAATGATCAAATAAGGCCTATTTGTTGATTTTAGTTAATTATTCTCCAAATGCCAAGTTTATCCAACAATGTACATTTTGTCATAGTAACGGTTGAATTTTATGTGCAAAACTAGGTGTTCTCCAATTGCTTGAGATCGAGTGGACGGACCGGGATCATAGCTTCGGAGGAGGAGGATGTGCCGGTGGCGGTGGAAGAGAGCTACTCCGGCAACTACATTGTGGTGTTTGATCCTCTCGACGGTTCTTCCAACATTGATGCTGCTGTGTCCACTGGTTCCATTTTCGGAATTTACACTCCTAACGATGAGTGTCACATCGAAGACGACGAAAATGTAAGTCCATCTATTCATAAATAAAATAATATACGTATTAAAATCACATTTATCATTCGTTTAATTAAACGAATGAGGTATACACTTGAAACTTAATTGCTGTTGAGATAATAATACAAAAGATGTCATGATGTATTCGTTGACTTCTCTATTGACTTGACGTGTATTTAGTTTTTCTTTTAGAGACGGCCTTTAAAAGTAACAATTCAGTACTTAATGCATGACATGTATTTGCAGCTTGACAGTATCACACAAAAGTGTATTGTAAATGTGTGTCAACCAGGAAGCAACCTCCTCGCTGCGGGGTATTGCATGTACTCGAGCTCTATAATATTCGTGCTCTCCATCGGGAAAGGAGTTTTTGCGTTCACCTTAGACCCGATGTATGGAGAATTCGTATTGACTCAAGAAAACATTCAAATACCGAAGTCTGGAAAGATTTACTCGTTCAACGAGGGAAATTACATGATGTGGGACGATAAATTGAAGAAGTACATCGACAGTCTGAAAGAACCAGGTCCCAGTGGCAAACCCTACTCTGCTAGGTACATTGGCAGTTTGGTCGGAGACTTTCATCGGACACTTCTTTACGGGGGCATATATGGGTATCCGAGAGACCAGAAAAGCAAAAATGGGAAGTTGAGGTTGTTGTATGAATGTGCACCAATGAGCTATTTGGTAGAACAAGCTGGTGGGAAAGGATCAGATGGACATCAAAGAGTACTTGATATCCAGCCAACTGAGGTACATATAAATATATGCTCGGATTTTGACTCGAATCAAGTTTAGTTTTGTTGATGAATTTACTGATTTTGTGTTTTGTTTCTTTGTCGAACAGATTCATCAGCGTGTTCCGTTATACATTGGAAGCGTAGAAGAAGTTGAGAAACTAGAAAAATATTTGGCTTAATCTAAAATTCTGGATTCTATTATGTATTTTTGAATTTCAATGTATAAAAATAATTTTACCTTGCGTTTTGATAAACTATAAAATTTGCATTCTCAACTCATTGATTTCCTCTACTTTAAACTCTATTCAATTACCAATCAAGGTGACAACGGTGACATCTCCGGGGACATTCTCACCCATCAGATTTTCTCTTTTTTCATATTTAATTTTCTCCGATATTTACAGGTCATGCTTAAATTCAAATCAATAAAATTGACAGGACGAATACATATATAACTTATTCATTTTTCTACTCTAATTGCTTCACATTTCAAAAACAATTTATATACATATATTAATGATTGTAACACAATTCAAATGATTACTTATCATACCTCATTTGCTTGGATCACTAGTCAAAATTTACATTGAAGGACACACAAATATAGTGATAACATCATGTAAAGGTTGTGAGGAGTTATTTCATATATTTTATAAGAAGTTATATAAGTATTATTTTACCATATAAATGTGGGTTCTAATTTTTAACTGCAACATTGTAAATCTAGAAATTAGAATTTCCACCAGTTTTGGTACCCAGCTTCGCTCGGGTTTTGCACTAAATAATTTATTAATGTTAACTAATCATTATTATGAAAAATA
>JAYMSZ010003520.1:0-10469 GCA_036897665.1 Pelargonium citronellum | reverse complement strand
AACCCGAAACTCACACCCGAGCGGGTTAGAATCTCTTTTTTTGGGTCGGTTTCAGATGAACTGAATTTAACAAGATCTCAACTCAATGCAAACCCTATTCTACCATGAGTCCATGCATTGAACTGAAATTGCAACACAACAAAATCTGAAGATATTTTATTTGTGTACCTTCTCAAAGACCCAATATATTCTTCCTTGGATTGACCCTCCATTCCTTTTATCTCTTCTTGATATGTTGATAGCTACAATTAAATTACACCAAAAATTAAAATTAAAAATCCCAAGAAAAGAGAAACAAAATATATATATATATAAAATAAAGGGTAAAAAAATTACAGGAAAATTGAGGATTGTCTCTTGTCCCCAATACTTCAATGCAGCCAAGTCATAGGCATGTGCAGCAGCTTCTTCATTATCATAAGCTCCTAACAACCCAATATCCACCAAATTAAATGAAAACCCATAAAAATTTAAAATTACTCAAAATTCATGACATTTCAAATATACAAAAATAAAATAAAATTGACACTCACCTAGATACACTGCATTTTAAGTTGGATTGGTACACCAAAACCACCCACAAATAAATCCAAATACAACAACAAAAAAACCATTAAACCAACAATACACATATTTGAAAACAAAAAATAGAAAAAAATCAAAGTCAATTAAACTCTAATTTTTCCAAACCTTGTCTTCCTTTTTTGTTCTGAGACTCATTCCAGCAATTCTTGTCCCACAAATGAGCCTCATATCGTCCTGTCCACCGATGCCTAGACAAATCCAAAGATATATACTCGTTATAATCGTAAATACATGCACCTACAACATATAATCAAGAAAACAATAAAAACAAACATATATTTATATAAATACCTAGTGACCCCTCTATAAATGGAGCTGCGTTGAGGAGGAGAGTCTCTCGGCATGCTCCTCCTCGTTCGTTTGACCTTCGTAACAGCAGTCTTAGTTATGTTATTCGCGACATTTGTAGAAGTGGAATTAGCGGTTTTCTGTGATAACTTCGCCATAAGAATTAGAGTAGAGAATATATGATGGATGACTGAGTCCTCCAATAGATAGGTTTATAAAGGAGAATGTGGTGAAAAGGGAAGGAGCAGCTGGAAATAATTAAGTAGAATATATGTATAATTAGTAGCTGGCAAATGGAGAAAAATAGCCGGCGAAGCGAGGCTGGGCGAGGAGGATGATACAAATTTGTTGTGTACTGGCCGTCTCTAACCGGCTTGTTACCTCTCACATGTGGTTTCTTCTTCCTTGTCTTCACCTTCTTTCTGTTTTGTGCTCTCTCTTCATATATATATATTCAACTCTAAATTAAATTTGATTTATAGAATATGATTTGCTGTCAAAAATATTGTTAATTTTAATGTCAAACTCAAGTATGGTTCACTTGTCAATTTGAAATCAATGAAAAGAGTTGGGTTCATAGCTAGTTTAGATACTAGTGAGTACCACCATCATCAAATTTGAAGGCTAGCTTCCATGAATATTGATTGTTATGTGCCTTTTTAATTAATTTCTTAAGTGTAAATTAATTAAGCACAACAAATCTAATCTGCTCTGAATGTGAGCAACACTTTTTGGCAATTTTTTTTTTTTGCTCTCTAACTGTCAAAAGTGATCTAACTGATGTTGATCTTAGTGATATTTTTTGCAGTTAATTTTGTTTGACATAAATAATTAGTTAAAGTGAAATTGAAATAAGCAAGATAGCCGGTGCCGACGATTGAAGTAATAAATAATTAAGTTTGAATAATGCATGTGAGATTTTGGGGGGCTATTAATGGAGATTAAACATGTTATGTTAATTCTAGGTTGAGGGTGGCCTACTTTGTGTTAGTGCTTCTGATACAAACTAGTACACTAAACTTTATTATCTTTAAGAGATAGAACTCTGACAATTATATTTTTTTTTTCTTCCTAATTTTTCATTATATAGTTTTACCCTTAGTCATTGTCCATCTTCTTATTTCAATCATTCTTTATTTATATTAATTTTAAGTGAATAACTACAGGTTTATCAGATTTTATTTGATTAGTTTTTTTAATAATGAGATTTGATTCATTTTAATTTTTTATATTATGTAAATGTTGAATTATAATCTATGCATTCACTATATGCTGGTTTGTTAACTAGGGTAAATTGATTCTTCTATATTTTATGTTTTAAATCTATTTTATTAGTTATGTTTGTTCTATATTTCGTTTCTACTCTCTTGATGAAAATTGTTGAAAGTCTTTCATTGTTGAAAGTTTTTTTTTTCTGCTCCTTCCCTTATTGTTGCGCACGTCAAACGCTTTTGAAGAGAGCAAGACAGATCTTGTTGTTTCATTGTAGTTGTCAATATTTTAACCAACTATATATGACAATTGATCTTTCATCTAAACATAGAAGATTTGTGAATCAAGTTACTCCTAAAATACTCTGTTCTATATCAGCTCGGTCTCTTAACAAAGTTTGTAAATATTTGTCAGTAGTATAAGTAAAATTAATGTAAAAAAACAAAATCTACTCTCAACATTTTCTTTATAATTTCGTAATTTATGTAACAGCATTAGGTGGAGCACTAAAAGCTATAGGATTGAAAATAAAAGCAATGACCGAGAAGTGCACGGCGTGCCCATCCCTATTCCCTTCCAGTTGGGAGTGTTTGTCTGGATAGATCCATCACTATTTATTTTGTGCCAAACCAAACCAAACCCAAAACAAGCCTCAATCTGAATTTTGGTAACTCAAATATTAAAGCTACTGGCCAAACCCTAGCCATGCAGTGTACTTAATATATAGACCACATCCAACCTTTTAATTATTAATAATTAATTACCATCCTAATATAGACCACATTCATGAAACCATATTTATTCAAACACTTTCTGAAGTTGAAACTGAAGCTGAAGATACATCATGTTTGTTTACGTAGATGAGATATTTATATAGCTCTCTCACCTAATACTTACAGCTATTTTATATCAATATTAGAATAGAAAAAAAACTATATGTATCCATAATCCAATGATCAGTCTTCACAAGTTTCTCGGTTACCTAATAATTAACACTCATCTGAACTTTATTGGTATATAAATGTAGCTAATTAACTAGTCATTAGGCCGCTGTCAAAAAAAACAAAAAAAACTAGTCATTAGGCCACTATAATTTGCTGTTTTCAGGCTATTAGAATTGTTCACTAGCTATTGCTGGTTTCATCTATATTCATATATGTGATATGCCAATCAAAATACTATTTTCTCTACCTATAAATGTATGTCTACTTTTATGTTGAAATTTTGTTTGAAATCGAGTGTTTGTTTTTTCTTAACAGCTAGTTATGTATAATAATCAATAATATCTCCAAGGGTTTAGTTGAGAATCATTTATTTATATAAGAATAAGTTGATGATGTTATATATAAGAGCAAAATTGTAGTTAAAAGAAAAATACTAATTTATTCTATCCCCATAAAAAGGTAAACTTTAACTGTGACTGAACCATGAGCAGGATTAAATTACGTAGTTGACACCCAAAAAAATATATACTAATTTAAATGTTTTGTATAATGAAAAATATGAAAGAAATGTAATATTTGTTTAAATTTTTAAGTACACTTAATTATGATATTAATATTACAGAGAAGTTTAGCACACTTGGTCCTCGATGTCAGTGAATAAATTTTGGTTTTTTTAAACAATTTCACATATACAGAGATATATAAAGGCATGAATATAAGTGTGAAATTGTATTCATATTCCTTGCAACATTTTATATATGGTTCAATGAATCAAGATTCATATAAAATCTCATTAAATGAATCAAGATTCACATAAAATCTAATTATTTTAAAGGGATTGAGCATCCATAGCCAATAATTATTTGACTAAGGCTAAGACACCAATGAGATTGTGACACATCATTTAAAATGCTTGGATCCAGCGGGTCGCTCCGTTCCCACAAATTCACTTGAGTGGATAAATGAGTATTTTAAATAGACATTAATTAAATATAACTATCCTACCATATTTTCTAACTTCTCTAACATTTTGTATTTTCGAGTCAAACAAGATATTTACTATCAACAACTCGACATATACAATGCATTTTTTGTTTTGTTCTTTTTCTCGTGTGTCACACTGCTTATCATTGTTACAAGAAAGTTAACATTGTAGAAATATTGAGGCTTTCATTACCAAACAATAGTTAATGGCTAATGCACTCGATTCGTCCCGTTAACTGGCATCAACAAAACGACTCCAATGCGCATTGGTGACCAAGTGGTAGCAAGGTTTGGGTGCAAGTACGAGGACTCGTGTTCGAGATCCCTCGTGGGCGTGGTATGAAGTAAGGATATATAGTACATGTGTGAGTTTGTGTGTGTGAGTGTGAGGTTATATTGTTGTAATCAATATAAAAAAAAAATAAAAATAAAAACTCTACTTTTAGTATATAAGTATTGTAGATGGTTTTCGCAATAAGAGATTTTCTTAGATGGGCTTTCATTTGAACACGTGAGCTTGATAACTAAGGGTTTACATACCACAAAGTAGCACACTATTGTTAAGCAAAACCCATGTGTATATCCTTGAGTTGACCTCGGGCATGAGAATAAAAATTCCAACCATTGTAAAAAATGAGTGTGTGAATGCAAAATTTCAGAGAGAACTTGAGAGCTCAAAATGTGTAAACAATTTGAAGAAACTTGGGTGTAAATTATAATAACTAAATAAAGTACAAGACCAAATTAGAACAAAACAGATAGTACATGGACTACTTTACAACATTTTTCTAGTATATACAATACAATTTTCATTCAAAGCTATTATCTACATTTTAGTAATTTCATAAAAATAATTTTATATTACAATATTTTATATATCTAGACAAAAACGTTTAGGGTGTTGGTCGAACGTATCCCCTCGACGTCATGCGCATGCCTTTTGCACTAAAATTTAGGACAAGTTCACGAGATTTTGAGTACACGTGTTGGCTTCATATTAGTCAAATTTTATATGAACTTTCATTTACCATGAGCACCTATCAATACACGAGAAAAATAGTATGGAGTGTTATTATTCACCATAAGAATAAAAACTGGCATTCACAGTAGCTTATACTTGTCCTAGTTAAAATCTCTTAACTAGTTACTAAGTACTTGAAAAGCATTGAGTTGAACCACAAGATCTAAATAATTTCCATATGAGATTGAAGCTACAGGTGACCTTTAGTTAAAGTCGCTATTCTGGTTTGCTGGCTTGTTTTATATCAATAAATCCCATATTGTTGCACTGTGAAATTAACTTCCATCAACTTTTATAGCTTATAAATCACTGCCTGCCCATTTTAAGTGCTTCATCAAATTCATTATTTATGCGCTACTTTATTTATTTCAAGTTACATCAGAAATTAATAGATCACTTGTACAAATTTAATTAATATACTTCAACTATGCAAGAGTAAATACTAACTACTGAGCAATGAAATGGTAATGCCAATAAATCAATTACTAGCTATATCTTAAATTCCTCTCCATACATAGCTATTTACAATTAAACAATTTGTTTCCCTTTTGGCTTCAGAACTTTTACTTTTCTTGTTTGTTGATTTTGTCGCTCAAATTTAATCACTTCACTTGAAATATTTAGTCTTTAACAAATATATATATATATTTAGAAGAGAGAAAATGAATCTCAGCCATGATGACACGTTATCGATTAACACTCATACCTATTCCAATGAATTTTTGAGCGCGGATCGAGTTCTCCGCCCTGATCCAATTTATTTGTCTCTTGGCTGAGATTCTTGATACTCTACAGAGAATATTCAAGCACAATGTTAAGATTCTTTAATGTACAAGTTGAAGCATAAAATGAAAAAAGAGAATATGAATGTCATTATATCATAGGAGTGAATCAACTTGTTTATGAACTAAGAAATGAGAAATGCAATAGAAATGCGAATGAGAATAGAAATGATGAGATTATAACCCAGACATCATGAATGATAATTATATTCTCAATCTCATTTTTTATTCTCATTCCCAAACTGAAATTTGTACCAGACAAGTTATGTTGAGACATTATCTTGACAGCTATTGTAATCTTTTGTAGTTATCTTCATATTTTTCTTGAAACTTAAACATATGTTATTCTAGTCTTGAGAGGTCATAATTCTTGTTCTGAATTTCCTTTGATGTGGAAATAAACATGTTCAAGTGCATTACCTCTGGAAGAACAAACAAGTGCAAGAAAAATTCAGAAAGACTTTATTGTGGCAGACTTTCAGAAGTCATAGTCTGTAAGTACAACCAAACTGGGAAGTAAAAATCTTCCAAAGTAGGTCCTTGTTATCAATGAAAGTCAACAGCAAAAAAATATAGCTGGGAACAAAAAAATACAACACAAATAAATAGGATCTAGTCACTGATACTGATGAACAACTACTCAAGAGATCATTTGGCATACCAATCTCTTGACTCTTAATTAGCAATTATCTTCCCTCTCTGAAACAAAAACAAACAAACAAAAAATCTAAATCTATTACCAAGTATTCACATTTCCCAGGTTTAGAATGAATCATAAGGAGGATCTAGTATAAGAATTCTCCTCCACCTCCCTCGATTGATCTGGCTTTGCATGTTGCTTCTGATCACAGCCATACAGCCCTGGGATGTGAGCAGTTCACTTTGTTTCTAAGAAAAGTCATGGTTCTCCTTCAACTTGTAGCATCAACAACCTCGGCTTCGGTGTCACTATAATCTCCCCAGCATTTGGCTTGCTTTTCCTCATCAACTGCTATATCATGGGGAGTTTCTTTGGACACAATAATATCACTGGCCACTGCTATAGTAGTAACCATAGGCTTTTCTTCCGTATCAGGAATAACATTTTCGCGTCCTGCACATTGGATTTCTTCTGGTTTTTGCTCAACTGGCTGATCTCCCTCTCCATCTATCACTGAGGATTTCTCAGCATTTTCCTCTGACACAACAGATTCAACTTTGTTTTCAGTGCCATCTTCGACAGTATCAACTGCCAGTGATTCCATCGAACTGTCTGGAAGCCCATTTTGGGTCAACTGAACAGCATTTACTGTTGCAGAATATCCATTTGGGGATATGGGGTAACCACTAGGAGACACTGGAATGCCATTTGGGGGCACCATGAAACCATTTGGAGCCACTGCATAGCCATTAGAAACCCAAGGTTGAGCAGGTACAAATTCTGCTGCATGTGGATTCATTATTCTAGGGGGACTGAAATGATTCCCATCCCCAGTATGTTCACCATTGTGGAAGCCAGCTTTGTTACGCGGCACACGGTTTCCAGATCTGTTATAACCACCAGATAGTCGTGGACCATATGGTACCCTTGCTGTTGCTGACTGATGAGGAGATCTACGGACAGGATTAACTGTAAGCATTGGAGGAATATTCACTGGTGGGGGTAAAATTCCTCCATGATCTTTGAAACCTGGAACTGGAACTGAGCCAAAAACTGGAACCATGGATGGATTATATGGAGGTGCAGCTGCAGACAGTTTTTTGGTTGTATCTTTTCCAGTTTCTGATTCATCTTGCTTTTCACCCTCATTACCATTTGGTAGATCATGCGAATTCTTATCTCCCTCTGTAACTACTTCTTCTTTTGCAGCAGAGGTATCTTTTTCCAGGTTTGTTGATTGGGAATTGTCTGGCCCTTCTGTTTCCAGAATTTGACCTTTGGCAGAACTTGTATTTGAATCCTCAACAGTATCAGACTTCTGAATTCCCAAAACTTCAACACTTGCAACTTCTTCAGTTTCTTTGTCTTCAACAGCAATACTCTTTGCTTCCTCCAAAGTTTCTGTCATCGATTCCTCCCCTTTCTCTTCATGACCTTCATTGACAGGGCATTTTGTTTCCTCCTCTGCAGCCTTCACTGCCTGGGCATTACCTTGAGTAACCTCTGTCAATGTGGTCTCCTGGGTCACCTGAGAGCTTTTTTCAACAGGAGGATTCCCTTTTGGCAACTGTTCTGCAACTGCCTTCACAATTGTACCAGGGGGAGCCAAAGCAACTTCTTTGTAGGAGAAAAGCTTTCCAGCTGCTTGAACACTGATTGTACTTGCTACAGATACAGACTTGGTAACTTGATCAGTTGATGCTGGGGTAACAGGAGCTGACTTCGGGTTGGCAAGCTTCTCCGACCCACTAGCTGAGGCAGTGGGGTTAGTTGGCTTCTGGTTGAAGCTTACACTCTTAACAAACTTTTTCGGAACAGGAAGAGCAGGTCCAGGAGAAGCAGCAGACTCATTCGGGCTTGTCCTCGGGGATGTAAAATTAGCGGGCTTTCCTCTGTATCTCGGTGACTGCTGGGACACATTTGTAAAGTTAGTATTCAGTTTGGCTAGGCTTGGTCTCTTTGAGGCAGAAGACTTGCGAGCTGTTAGTGAGCGATTTTTAGGAACAGCTTCTTGCCAGCCTTCATCCGATGTGTCATCTTGTGCTATATCATCATTTTTACTCAGTGTTGACTCAGCTGAGATAGTTAAATCAGGTTTCTCATTTCCAGATTCTGCAAATTGTGCTTCAGATTTGTTTTCTTTATCACTTGAATTCTCTGAAACTGTAAAAGTTGGGGATACTATTTCATCCTTCTGATATTCCTCTGATACAGTTTCCCAATTCTGGCCTGGTTTCCCTTTCACCTGTATGAATAACATAATTATTCAGCAAAAAGAAAAAATGTAGAATGACGTAATAGATTAGTAAACATAGATACAGTAAGTGTTTATGACCTTTGCACGAGCTTTCTTTTGGGCTTCTCTTGCTTTCATATCTGCATCTGGAGTTATATAATCCAATAGGTCGGATACACTGATCCAAGAAAGCAAAATGTTCACATTATTGTTAATATTGAAAATCAAAAGACTATGGAGACAAAGTTGACTAGAAAATTAATAGGTATATCTTAGTATAGTGCCAGTCCAGGGGGCCCTCTCAGTTCAGAATCTAGATGATGTTCACGATAATAAAATAAAAACACAACTTATCAAAAAAAGAAACTAGCGAAACACAAAATCAGAGTTTTCACAATCAGGAAAGCCTGTAACTATTCAGAGTTCGAAGCATGAGTACATATCGATAAACAAATCAGTGAGACAATGCGAACTACTTACTAAAAGCCAAACTCTTGGAAAGTATAGTATTTTGGCTCTACTTTGCGATATCAGTTGAACAATATGATTTGAGATGCAAGCATAAATTTTTTTCTTGTAATTATTACCTCAAATGACCTTTGCTGGAGATAGAGGCATCAGGTTTGGGAGTACCATTTCGTGCAGCTTCTTGCTGCTCCAGAGCCTTGGATTCAAAATACTCAAGCCACGCAGCCGCGTCCTACAAGGATTTATTGTACATAAAAACGAATAACAAAGATAAGCACATAAGTGAAGCTCAACGAGAAGTATTATTTATACTACCTGTGTGCGTAGATCCTCCGACCCGAGTTTAGCCTGCAGTATTTGAAGTGTAGTCTGTTCATGCTGAACACTCAATGAGTATGCTTCCATCAATGAGAGGGCAATTGCTATGGCGTGATAACTGGCAGCAGTCTGAAGAGACCAGAAGTAGGTGTTAGGCATGCAAAAGAAGCCAACTATCATTTGAATTAAAAGACATTGACACAGTAAAAGGAGGACAGCGCGTGCTCAAATTATAAACAGCATTTTTTTCCGATCAGCAATAGGTTATAAACATCATATTGTGAATGCCTCAACGAGGAAGAATGCAGCACTGATATTTATTGTAGCAGAGAAACAAAGATGCTTATGTCTGATCCAACAGTGGTGCCAACCTGACCCTGGACATGACTGGCCATCATTATTAGATTAGTACACTGCTTAAGCCTGATAATAATAGTTTGCATAATAGAGTATGCATGAAATGCCCCCCACCTCTAATAATTTCTATTTGAAACACCAATTAGTGAACAAGAACATGAGAAAAGGAGCTGATGTCACAAATTACAGAACAAATTCAACTCGATAACATCAAGACTGGGGTTGGATGATATCACATTATCACTAAAACTTGTCATCGCTCAAACTTGGGACCTGCCTAATCTTAATAATTATCAAGAGATGAAAGAATACTTGTCATCACTCAAACTTAATCTATTATGTAGGATTTGGAAAGAACAAACCATAGGTTTAACATAAATTCTATCAGTTGGAGACAAGAGAAATTGTTTTGTGCCAAATATTCAAGTAAATATGTTCTCCCGTATGAATTGTATACCAAGAAGATGAGCATCCTGAATATGTCCTTTGTAATTAAGAAGTTGGCACATACACATACATATATCTTTCAAATTACCTTGTTCATGTGCGCATATATGTATGTATGTATGTATGTATGTATGTATGTATAATACATACGTACATACATATATATATATATATATATATATATATA
>JAYMSZ010003519.1:0-10469 GCA_036897665.1 Pelargonium citronellum | reverse complement strand
CTCCAATGATAATGTGGTTGAAATAATAAGATGCCAAATTATCCGCAGCAGATGCACACTGCCATACATATGCAATATTTTAGCATTGGAAGTAATGAATTATCCAAGATAAATGACATAATCATAACACTTCAAAACAACTTGCTCATCAACTGAAAACCATCTGAGAAACACAATATGATTTATAGAGGGCGTGATACAAACCTGAGATGAGATATTGGCGTTTGGTACTTTAAGGCCAGCTTCAAGTGATCTAGCAATATACATGAAGTAGCTTGTTTCCAAATTTAAAATGAAAACTAAATGGCTTTTCAATAGAACCTCCAATAATGCAAAGTAGGCTGCAGTGAGCTGTAAGAAGGAATTTTTAGGACGCAATACAGAAGAGACAACAAAGACAAGTGTTCAATGTTATGTATGAAATGTCATATTGTAACTCAAAATTAGATATCTTCATTCTCTTTTTCACCTGGTCACATCCACAAAACACTAGTATCACACAAAGCAAGAGCACCCGAAATCTGGAATTATTAGCTTACAGCATGACAGTTCATCTCATTGTCAAACTACATAGAATAATATGAGTACACAACATTGAGTTACACACGCACCCACACACAACGGACTGGTGGACAATCAAATAAGAGGTAAGGATCCAAAACTTTCAGAGATTGTAACTATGTTTTGAATCAAGATATGATTGAACTCAAGTCGCTTGCTTTACAATTGATTTCTCTTATGTGGTGCGAAGTAAAAGTTGCAGGATATATTAGTGCATACTATTCAAATATCTTGCTCAGACCACAAAAACAGAATCCAAGTTGCCAAAATCCCAATACTACCCTAATTGAATGTAAATAACATCTTTCCTTCTTTTTTCATGTCTCATTCTAGTATACTTTTGTTGCACTTCAATTTCTCTCCATCTTTCTCTTATATTTCTATTGGTAAAAGTAAGTTTTCAAAGTTTTTCTTTACAGGCTACTGGAGCACGCAATCCTGTACCTGATAGTGGGTTTGTCGTTATGCGGCCTAGACGAACTGGAGAAAGAAGGCTCACTGCTGGAGAATACAGGTACTTAAGTAGATATAGTGGTAACAGACATCCAACTAAATATGGTCAGAGTTGTACTAACTGCTGTTCTTTAACACCTAAGAAAACTAGATTCTAGGCCATGATAGATCCCCACATTAGAGTTGATGAAAAACAATTGGATTTTAAAAGTTCCCAAGCAGCATCTGAGTGAACTCCTATGAAGATGTTGAGATGGATAACCATGCATGAAACAAGGTTGTAGGTGTGGTTGCAAAACTTAATGAATATATTTCCATAATGATGTCTCCAACTGAGGGATAAGCAAACACCATTCTCAGATTCCAACTTAGAAGCATGTAAACTGACCCAATGCCCACACAAGACACTCGAATTTTCATGAGATCATGGAAACTTATACAACAAATGGAAAAGGTGACATTCCATACTTAGGAGTGACAAAACAAATTTACTTATCTATCACCATTTTAAGAGTTTAGTAAATTATATACGACTTAAAATTTTGAGAGGAACCCCTCATCATAAATGAAAAATCCACAAAAAAGGAGATCCACAAGACAACGAAATGAGTTTATTAGTAATAAAAAAAAAAAAAGCAAGGAAAATCAATCTGCTATACAATGATGCCAAAGGACATCTCAACATAAATTAAAATTTGACACTGCATGGAATAAGGATGATTACTAGGACTAACGGATGAAATACTCAATAATAAGACACACAGATTCTATTTTGTATTGGAATGACGGGTATCAAATAAAAACCCCAAACTCCTGAATAAACGAAACAACAGAAAATACTGAACTAATGCAAGCAATGCAGGCCAGAGTATGTACCTTCCGATATGCCAGTAAATCTGCCAAAGGAATTGACATTGCCATCTTCACAGCAATATCAAGAGCATCAACAAGAGCTCTATCACCATAAAGTTCAAACACACCATAGTTGACATAATTTCCAGAGAGTGCTGTAATACAAAAATAAACCATAGAGATGAAGCAAAAAGGGCGCCATCAAAACTTTTGTTCATTAAACTTAAACTGCATGATAGTATGGTTAACATACAGGTAACCGACTCTACTTTAATATAATAACTTCAGATAACATAAATGTTTCACTGTTCTCCTAGTTATATATTTATATGCGGATTTGTCCTTTCTGCCTCTACCATATGCAATTAATACTAATGTAAAAAAATTCAATGCAGATGTGCTGAAGGGGTCCTTGGCATTTATAGTAACATGCTGAGAAATTAACACAAGGAATGAAGAGAAGAGTACTGGAGGGAAAAAAACATTTATAGAAACAAGCTGAGAAATGGTCTGAAAAAAAAACTCAACATCTTCCCTTCTGCTATTCAGCTTGCCATCTTGGGATGTAATTTTGCTCCACATCAGCAAGCTTTTTTTAAAAGCTTCATAACTAAACCTTGAACTTAGGGATGATAACTGGAAGTACTAAATTAAAAGAGAATTGCATCACAAGGGATAAACCACTTCAAAAAAAAAAGGGGGATAAACAACCAGCATCAATTATCCAAGCACTTGGACCCAGAAACTTATGGCAGAGAAAACAGAACCAAGGTTGTTTTCACTTAGAAGACTGTATTCCAAGATAGACCTGACAGAATAAATATGGATGTCCCAATAAAATATTAAACTAATAAAGTACAACAGTCTAAACATATTTACACACAACCATCCAACAAATCTAAAAGCAGAGAAGAAATTAAGCAGATACCTTTTGTAAGAATACTCCAACAAATCCAAATTCCCTTATACTTGAAGGCATACATATTTGCTTGATTGGGAAAAGACAAAATCCTTGCTCCATAAGACACAATCAGTTTGCTGACTTCCCGGAAGAGCAATATTCCATTGGGAGATGATGGATCAAAGACCAATCGTTGGGATTTGTTCAACACCAACTCAGCCATGAATTTCAACAAAGGGGTTGTTACCTGTATCATATTCTTGTATAAAATATTCATTTATTGTGGAATGGAGAAAGTTAAATTTCTACATACAATGAGTTGTTTAAGATTATGAAACACGTCATACTAAAATCACCAACAAGAAAATTAAGTCACTGCAAGAAAATTGCATGAGATATTTCACCAAACCCACTAATTGATAAACCAAGGACAGAGTTTAAATGTTACCCTTCATAGAGCAAGCCGAAACTTTTTCAAATGCAAATAGAAAGTTAGCTGACACATTCTTGTGTTTTTTGAGAGGGGACTTCAAATTTCAAAGTTGCAATTATACCAAAAATATTTTATTGTACAAGTTCAAGCACCCAAAGATCTCATAGGTGCCATAAGATGGTAACTTGGCAAGACATCACGATTCCATTCCTAAATTCGAAACAACCGCTAAACTCTTCTAAAAAATGGAATTATATGTAAAATAACAGTTAACACTTGCTCCCTGGATATCACTGCATGGAAGTGGGATGGCAGTTTGCCCCTTACCTCAGGAGTATCAGCCCAATGCGCAACGCCTTTTAACAGAACAGGCATGTGTGCTGGATATAACCAATCAAAAAGGAAACCATATGTTCTGCGACTGAATAAAAAGAAAAACCAGAGTAAGGAATAGTAACTGCAGATTCTGTAAACATTATTAAACATTGTAATAAAAATAAGCAACCTATTTGTCGCCATTGCTATCCCTCTGAGGTCACGCATCAAACCAATCAAAGCATATTTTACAACATCTGACCGGAACATGGCATCTGGAGTGCCTTCTAAATTGATGAAAACCTAAAGAAGCATAACCACCACCAATAAGTCAAAATGTTACGTGAATAGAGAATCTAATCCAATTTCAAGAATCAAGACACTACTAAGCTACAAATCAACATTTGTGCCATGCAAAAAAACATGCACTGCTCCCTTTTCTCCTATCCTACTACATTACAAAATACTGAATTGCCAACAAATGTGGAAAGTTAAAATTTGGCAAGCAATTCATGATATCTCAACAATTTCTGTATTACAATATATAAAAACAATGGTTTAGTAACTAAAGTATAATTTTAATACTAAAAATTCCCTCACTTGACTTTTTCACTTCCTTTCTCTAAATTTCTTTTCATGTATAATGCATTACATTCATTTATCCTCATCTTCTTCAACTTATTATATGCATTAAATGCTGGTCACAGAGAATCAAGCTCTATTGGCTCCTCTAACATAATAATAAAAAGAAACAATCCTTGAATGAGTTAAACGCCCCACGGTATCGAAGGCATTCTGTACAAATTTGTGCTACAGCTCTTTATTCAGTTTTCAGTGGTTACTCTATTATATGAATTTTTAACATCCATGATGGTTATAAGTTGATGACATATAATCTACCATTTGGGGTTTATAACTTCTATCCGCTTCTTATGAGCAATGATTGAATTTCATTTCTCCAGTCACACACCTTTTTTGCCACAAGGCACAATGCAGGAACATGATGGCAAATGCGATTGCATTCCACTGCTAGGTCACAAGATTATTGATTAACAAGTCCACATCTATAACACCCCAGCTTAATAACAGACACTCAAGAACTTAGACTCACATTCTTACTTCTCTTCAAATTCATGCTAATGATCAGACTCCCATTAGGGAACTCAGAGCGAGGAACTAAAGAAAGAGAATATTCACAGCCCTCTAAGAAATTATATTCCATTATGAAAAAAATACAAGTCTAACTTCCAGTAAATACCATAGCCTGCGGTTTTAACTTTCGCATTTTTCAACTCAAACACATCAATATTTTTCATTTTTATATAAATATATACAATTTTTTGTCTGAAATTTTACTTGCAATGAGATGTATATTTCCCTCAAAATTCTAATTCATATTAAGAGTCACTTTCTCTATAAAAAAATCAATTGTTCCGAAATGATGTCCACTTGAATTACCAATAATATCATTAAATTTAGTTAGTTAGAACCACTTCAGTTTGTTACACTGTACCCAAATGGACCCTATAATGGAGAAAGCTCAATCATAACTAACCTATCCTTATTTTTCGCAAAAATAGGAAAGTGGACACGAGTGATATATTTGTACTACAAAAAAATGTAGAAAGGATAGTATACATACAAGGTTAACAGTAGTAAAATAAATTAAACTATACCTGCAAAAGCCGATCCATTGAATTTTTAAATTTCAAAAGGCTATCCTCCATGAAAATCAGGGAGCCAATTGTGTAATAAAATTTTGTTCTGCTGCCAGAACATCTTTGGTCTTTGAGGAAAGGAAAATGCTCCCTCTGAAATGGATAACAATAAATATTTGCTAAGATATTTATGAAGCTAGAAGATGAAAGTAAATTATGAATAGAAACTTTTCTTGAAGGTGGATATTTACATTATGATGTGAAATTAAGAATTCAATGTTATCCAACTTCAATAGCAGCTTTCCTGTCATATATCTGCACAAAATGCATCCTAGTGTAAATATACATTGGTGAGAATCTATTCAACAAATAAGAGAGATGTCCAGTTATCAATCCAGTAAGAGTAAACTTGCCCAGATGCCATTTCACCAAAAAGACTTAAGCTATGGTCCATGACTTCTTCGCACTGCACAAAGATTTAAGTTATTACATAGATTGGATTCTTGAAACAAAAAGTAGCTGAAAACAAATTACGAACTAGTACCTCTGTATAAGACTTTAGATTTGTAACAATCTTTCCAACAATAACGTTCAACAGAAGTAGATGATCATTAAGACCAAGAAGCTGAGATAGTCGTAAATATAGCTGCTGCAATAGAAGTAGAACCTAATGTTGATAAAATTTCTGAAGAACAAACATGACTAAAGCAGTTTTGAACTCGGTTACATTTACCTTAGAAGAATGCATAGCCTGATCACCAATATAGGACTTTCTAAAATGTTGAAAGAAGGTGAGGATAGCACGATCAAGTCTCTGCTTGCTTATTTCACCATATCTCTGCGAGATCCCAAGGATTAGAGAGAGAGAGAGAAAGAGAGAGAGGATTAGGACAATCCTTATCTGAATTTAAGGTATAATTCAAATGAACATAGATATTTACTCTCTTGTTAAGATGGATGCTCAAAAAGCGATATGATGTGCAAGAAAAAAGAAATGGATAACAACATTGTCTCATATAGCATTCAATTTTTTTTTTTTTTTTTTTTTTGTAGACAGTAAACATTCTTAATTTAAGGTGTGTACTTGCAAAAAGATGTAAAAATAAATAATAGCATACATTCAGAACTTATTGACAACAAAAAGAGCAAGATAGACAGGTATACAAGTACTGTTGGAATTAGACCATAAAGAGTTTTCAAGTGCAATAATGTACATAGTATGCCTAACATGTTGGGTCCAGCTGGACAAAGCAAAACAATTTCAACTCTTTCCATGAAATAAAAAGTTGAGTGCATGGGGATAGGAAAGTTTATTAGACACAAATGAAACTTCTGCATCTTCAATAGGAACTGTGTAAGAAAAAAAAAATCTATCAGAGCTTCTAATGCTAGATTTCTCTTTCATACTGGGAAATGCATCACCAACAGCAATTGTGAGCAAGTCCTTAACAATGGCTAATTGTCCATCCATATTAAATCTTGTATTCAACAAGTATATGGTCAATATTTTCTAAGCTAAAACTTGTTTGCCAACCCCCTAAAGCTGGAAACTAGATTGTTTCTGATGACTTCACAGAAGAAATTTAAAGTTCAGTCAAGCAAATGGACATCACAGCTGTATCAGTGTAGGCCCAACCCAGTCCAAGGTTTTGGATGATTTTCTAGAACCAATATTTCCACTATCTCCATGACTATCCTTAATAGTACTCAATTATGGTAATCAGTAATGAAATTTATAACCAACAAAAACTGAAGCACACGCCTCGTATAGGAATAGGCTACCAAATCAAGATATGTGTAATTTCCTTGGAAAATGCATCAGACAGACCACACAAGTGACATAACCCAAGAGATGTCACAAAGTATGTGTTGGCCTGGCTTCTTGATCAATTTCTAGGTTGGAGAAGCTGGAAAAAGAGTGATTAATTGAATTTTGATGAACATGGCAGAAGTTCAGCCTCAGTTTAGAGTTTCAAGAGCAGAATCAACAAATGACGTTTCCCATTGAGCTTCAGTGGAAACTGGTGTGAAGTTTAATGATTATTCCAAATAGAGCTTCTTGAACAGCTTTACTTGTGTGAAGATTCAATTCTAAATTTAGTAGAATTAAGAAAGTTAGTGAAATTAGGAATATATTATTTTTAGAAATGTTTAGTTTAATCTTCTAGTCTAGTATATTTCCTATTTGTAGTCTTAATCTCCTATATAAAGGAGTTTCTCTAGTACTAGTTATCACAAGTCATTCAATCGATAAAATAAATTTAACAACTTGAATAGATCTTCTGTCACATCTCTGGATTGCAGCCCTTAACTACTTTTTTTTTATTGATTACCATAATCGAGTACTTCTAAAAATAGTCTTTGGAATAGTAAAAATATTGGTTCTAGAAAATATTATCCAAAACCTTGTCCCGGGTTGGGTTTACACTGATACAGCTGTGATGTCCTTTTGCCTGACTGAATGTCATATTGCTTCCGTGAGGTCATAGGAAACAATCTCATTTCCGGGTTTGCGTGGTTAGCAAACAAGTTTTATCAATGAAAATAGTGACTATATACTTGTAGATTAACAAGTTTTAACATGGATAGACAAATTCTCATTGGAAGCTATTGTGAGGTTTGATTGTTATTCTGAATAGAGCTTTTTGAGTGGCCTTACAAGAATAAATCTTCTGAAACATCTCTGGATTGCAGCCCTTAATTACTTTTTTTTCAGGCTCAGAAACAAAATCATAGTGATTTGTGCAGTAACAGCACACTAACCTATGCATCAAACGAGTAAAATAGAAAGTAGCAATGGATAATAGTTAATAATTTTAATGTGTTGATGATGTATAAAAAAATCATAACATTAACAAAAGGATATGTTTCTATGATGGATAATAATTACTTAGTTGGGTATGTGTAAATGTATAAACTACTCAAGATTGTTCTACTAAGAAACTGATATTTCAAGTAAAATGGAAAGGCATTATAAGAAAGTAGCATCATCTTGATGATTACCTGACTGTATAATCCACTGTCAGTAACACTTATCAATTGAAAAACGCGTGCTGAGAGTTCAGCATCAAGTATCTCTTGTGATTCCCCACTGCAAGAGAGAAACAAAGCATGATCAGAGATGAGCCACGTTATCCTCAGATATCTATGGTGGTAATCAGAAATAGTAACAATGTTCACCTAGAACCAATAGTTTGCTTAGTCTTAAGAATGGCAGCAATGATATGAACCATCCAAGCAAGCTTTGCTTCAGCAATACAAAGGTCATTGATATTTGCAAATCGTGATACATTTGCTCCTTCCTGTACGAAACAAAATTAAATGCTTGTCAGACCAGAATCATCATAGAAATTTTCAGAACTATCTTAATGAACGCAAGCCTTTCCGAAAACCATATAAGACCATACCATATATGTCTGCAGAATAGGCTCCAAAGTCTTCATAATATATGGACTACAAGTTTCATACTGCAGCTCAAAAAATCAGACAGTTGAATTGAGAAGCCTTACTTCTAACAGGTATATAATTATGTTACTCCCTCAGTTCCAAAATGAGGGTCTTTTTCCCATTTAGGAAGTTATTTATTCAAGAATTACCAATAATATCTCTACAGTAAGTTAGTTATAACTGATTGAGTTTGTTACAATAAATTCACATGGGGCACATAGGGAAATGCCCAACATTAACTCGCTTCTCCTTGATTTTTTCAAAAGAGGAATACAAGACACATCTTGGGACGAAGGGAGTAACATTTAAAGTATATATAGTAGGTCATTGAAAATTCTTAGACCTGTGATCTGCAAAGATTGGGAAAGAACTCAAGCTGATCTTGGAGAAGTTCCACATTGTCAAGGGGATTTTCTAAGAGTTCGTCCTGTAACTCAAACTGCATCAAAGAAAAGAGTAAATAATTTATTCATATTGCAGGATGATATATGATACATAACCTGGTCAGCTACAATGCTATCTCACCTGCACAGCATCAAATCTTGAAGAAACAAAACCTTCAATGATCTTTGGCACATATTCATCAATCAGGATAGGTTTGTCACTCTTCATATATGGTATGGATGTCACCAATCTTGACCACAGTCCCAGAAGATAATAAACACTGCTGCTGGCCCACTGTTCAAAACATGTTGGATTGACAAGAGACACATAAATGAAAATTATATTTTTTTTAAAATGAACAATGTTTATTACACAACTGCTTGGACAATAAATCCCAAATTAACCTGCCAAGACTGCAGAGACTTCAATGTAAACTCTGCTACTAAACGTATCCACTCACTATAGCCTTCAACATTAACAAGCTCTGATAACTGTACCATTAGTTATTCATAAGAGAAACAGTCAGTGACATTAGGCTAAGCAACACAATTTGCCTCACAAATAAAAAAAGGAACTATATAACACAAACATGTAAGGATGTAGAAATCCAAACCAGCATCACAGCAACAAAGAATTCTAAAAGAACAATAAGTTATTTATATTTGCATTTCTTTAATAAAAGACTGCCTTGAACATGCGTGATCTTATTCACTTGATTGGCTTCCTCCAAATAGGACAAGTATAAAAAATTTGCATAAAGATCTTTGTAAGTAACAAATATCATAGTTCACATGGCCATTGTAGATGACGAAGGGCGCAGGTTTAACCACAGACAGCAAATAAGCAGATATAAATACAAATACAGGCATTAAATGTACGTGTGATTTAGCAAGAGACAGTATATCACCTGGTAATTCACTTTAAGGCGCCCGAGAAGGCAACAGTATACATGATAATTATCATGATCAGCAAGACCTGTCTCCCAAGCAAAAAATATATAAAATAAAAAAAGCAAATTCCATGAAGTTGGAATAAGAATGAATATCAAGCCTATAAAATTCAAATAAGGCATCAAATGTTGATACTACAGAAAGCTATATGAATGGGGTAGTAACATAATATCAGAACAAATAAAAAGCTTTAAGCGTATCTCTTAATTAAATTAAAACCTTAAAGAGATCATTGAGTTACTCCAACCCAAAGGCTTAAACTTATAGGTGGAGGTAGAGATGGCAATTTAAGCCACAACACACAACCCGACACGAACGCGACACAATTTAAGTGTGTTTGCGTGCAGCATATTTATAATCACGTTGGAGAATCCAACACGATTAATAAGTGCGACCTGTTCGTGATGGACCTGTGAAACGAACACAGCACATTTACACTATCATTAGCATATATTATTGTTGAATTATTAGTTGAATAATAGAGATAGTGGAGATAGTAGGTAATTGTTAGAATA
>JAYMSZ010003518.1:0-10475 GCA_036897665.1 Pelargonium citronellum | reverse complement strand
CGTAACGTGGTCAGAGCCATCGACGGAACATGGTCGGAGCCGTTGCCGTGGACAGAGACGCGCTGGAGGTTGAAGAAGGGTCAGGTATGTTTTTTTTTTTATTATTATTATTCAAAACATGCCACGTGACAAAATATTTATGTTTTTAATTTTTTTTAATTAAAAAAATTTCCACATCAGCGAATTTAACGGTCATTTGGACGGAAGCTGACGGCGGGGACTAACGGGGTTCACATTTTGATAGTACAGGGACTAATTTGGTTCGTGTTAAAATAGAGAGACCATTTCGGTCCACTGCTGATAGTAGAGGGATCGGGATCATAGTTAGTTATCCATGAAAAACTTATGAGACTAACCGTTTAAACGTTTTATACTAATCTTTTTCGTACATCTTTACGTCGAAATATAAAGATATATTTATGGATGTAAAGGTGATGGGATGTGATGTGAGGTGATAGATGAGAAAAAGGGAAGCAAAGACAAAAGAGGACATATGAATACATGATATGATCATAGCTTGCCTCCTTATTGATTTGTCAATGGAGCTCTTGTTCATGTAATGTCATACCATTTTGCTTTTCAATAATCCATCAAAACAGCACAACTGCAAGTGCAAGCCTACAGTGAATCCTGAATAGTGGACAGCATATTTGTTATTGTTTGATGTTCAACTTGACATACATAGATACATATAAAGATGTGATTTGATGTGCAATGTCAATGTGCATGCATGTCTCTACTCAACCATTCAACATATCTTTCATTTTCAACCTACTTTTTCAGTCATCCATGTTCTTACTATACACAATTTTGTCAATGCAAAAACATGGACAAGTAGTGATCAAACAATCTTTATTATTCATTGGCATAGTGATGATAATGCATTGTTTGGGAAATTTTGCAAAAGTAGTGTAGCTTTGACTATCAAATTAATCTTTGTTCTTTTGTTTTGGGTATTACCCGGGTCGCGGGTCTAAAGCCCGGCCAAAATACATACATGTTTTTGTTGAACAACTTTTCGCCTGTTATAACAGATACAAAATACAAACGCATGAATCTTTTGACCTGACGCACATTAGACCCGCAGCCCGAATTGTCAAGTACAGTTTTGGGTTCCAAGGCCCACCTGACAGAGAAGCAGTAGTTTACAACACCACCAAATCCATACAACAAAGTCCTGAAATAATAACATACAGAAATATATTCATAATCATCTTTCATCTACAACTACAAGCACAACAAATACACTGTCTGATAGCCTTATTTGGAAAGTAAGGCAATAACGAACTCTCTATCCTCTCCAGTCCAGAATATAGCTCCACGGTGACGTGTCAGTCACAAAATCATTAACAGTCAAGCACTACCAATAACTCGAAGATGAAATGGAGGCCCGCGACAGAAGATTGGCTCATCGGGTGATTCCGTTTTGCCCGGCCCCCAGAGAATGTCATAACCTCCATCAAAACCGCCCCCAGCCACAAGTGTGTACTCCCCGGGTACAAGAAAATACAATGAAAACGAATGCTTCATTTCTTCAAGTGGTGGAACCTCCATGCTCATGCCACTCAAAGTACCTAAACATTACAACGATCACCCGATCAATAATGCCACAAACATGCAAGAAAGCAATCTTTGCATGCAATAACTACAGAAGGGTAAATAAGAGAAGACGTCATCATAACAAAACCTTACCAGCCCATAAGACGGTAGACTTGGTACCCTCAATGCAGTTTTCTCCAGCTACATCTTTGCATGTGATACTAAGATTCATCCTGATCATGTCCCTAGTGTTATTACGAACTACAACCTCCATAGGAATCATGTCATGCGCCAAAACAGAATCTTTTGGCGAGTCAACTTCTGCAACTTTTCCGGAAACATTTCTAGCAAGCCTGAAGCCAAATGTGAATGGATCTGGTAGCAGCACGTCCATCACAGATGTCTGAAGGGCTGCTTGTATAGCGTCCTTTATATTTAATTCTCCAGAGCTGTTTCGTCCAGATTGCCACCTAACCTTTATTCTGGAAATCAGGTTCTTTATAGAAGCATCTAGTTCGGCCTTGGTACTCTTCTCTGAGGAGCTTGAACTTTTACCAGTTGTGCTCTCATTGGTCTGAGCATCCTTCAGGAAAAAAGAACCATCGAGAATGGGTAATTTAAAATGCTCTAGTGGTATTAGTACCCTTGCAGAGTAATCCCTGTCAATTCTAGTCCTAGGATAACCATATTCAGCAGCATCTTGTCCAGTGTATATGTTACCCTCACTGCTAGAGTTTTCCAACTGGACAGAGACGCTAATTTCAAATACAACATCAGTTGGGTTAGACAACTCAAGTTCAAGAAAACGCAATCCCCAACTTCCTCTGTAAGGATCAATCTTCACCAATCTGTCAATATTATTTTCAGAACCATCTGCTTCTTTATTAGAGCCATTGTCTGAATAAACTGGACTACGAAGATCCTCACCAACATGTGCAGGAATTTCCATTGACAGCAAACGTGCCTTCACAAAAGACAAGCCCTGCAAAACACACATTTGCAATGGAAGAACCAGTCGTCTACCAGGAGGTACAACAGATCCATTAGTTGAAGATTCAACAGAGCTTGACATTGGCCCTACGAATCAAAATGAAAGCAGTAAGCACTAATACTAATAAATCAGAGAGTACCTTAATAGTAAACTGAGCACAGGATTAGAAAACTTGGCTATTGGGGGTCTAAGTCTAACTAATAGCCATAGATAAATTTTAGTTGTTTTATCACGAGTTTGTAGGATGATTACAAGAACAAGACACTATAACATAACAGACGTGTATACAAGTGAAGTGGTATATATACACTTTTAAGAACTCCCAAGAATGCATTCAATTGTTTCCATGTCCTATCAAAAGCTAAGGATGGGATACCAATAACCAAGGGAGAAAAATCGACATAGGGTATACACTAGTTCCAGGCACATCCATTCTTTCAATTAAGGAAGTTCACAAAGCAGGTATCACCAAATGACAGTCCCTTGGAGAAGAGGAAAATCAAACTTTATAATATTATATTAAAAAACGATCACATGCTTTTACAAAATATGATTGCCAATAGTACATATATCCTCAATGAGCATAATATCATATTAATAACTTAGGTAGGTTTACAGAAGAGGCGAGGACCTACATGCTATATTTCAATACAAATTGAGCCATTCAAATATAACCTGACAGAAAGTATCCAAATCTAATCAATTTCCACACTTGAATTGTAAAAATGAACCACTTAATAAAATGTGGACAAGACCTAGGAAGCTCATGGGGCACATAAGGCCTAAAACAAAAGAAATGGTTAAGACGAAGACTAAGTTTCAGTTTTTGTCTAGTATACTATTAGCTAACAATTGAATTTGGACATGCTGTCCAAAAAAGAAGAGCCAAGTAAAAAATAAGCCCACACAGAAAACAGAGTAGAAACCAAATAACAACTACATCATGTCATAAAATAAAATAAATAAAAAACCTGCATAATGGATCAATAAAGTTGGGCTGCTCCCATCCTTGGGGTTTCTTGCTGTACTTCCAGAGGCATTCTTATTACCACCAATATCAGGGTCTACCAAGCCAAGCTGCCAGGCTTTCAAAGTCACTGGTATAATCACTTCCGCTCCAGGCTTTAAGGGAAGAGCAGATTTTAAGGTTTCATGTCCAATCGAAATAACAGAATCTTGATTTTTCCCAGACAATGATATATGTGCCTGCTCAATTGGAACTGTACCTGCATTGGCCAGACTTATCCATACGTCACGAATTTCACCTTCATATAAAACAATAGTGCCATCTCCACCTACAATGTGTGAGACTAGCAATGGTAATGGGGGTACAGTGGAAATATTAGGAACTACTATGTTCTTTAATTTCGCAGACCCACAGCATCGGAAAGGGTCAGAAAGCACTAGCCCTTGAGCTGCCCCAAGGAGCAGATTGTCAACATCCTTGAAAAGATGTTCCGTAATAACACCAAAGCAATGAACTGTGCACCCGGGTACTGACACAGATCCCACTGAAGTTGGGATTCCCGACAAGGTGATCACCTTCGATGAATTAGGTGGGAGATTTACACTTATTGGAAAAGCATCAAATTTTCCAGAATGCACAGAGAGATATATGCTATCAACCCTCAAGTCAAAGGCACATGGATTTGCCAACTCAACTAAGACCTGGACTGGTTCCCCAACAATCCATATTAACTCCTGTTTATTGCCACTATTTGTTTCTCCTTTGCTGAATGGTGTATAGATAAAAGGCCCCGAAGGAGCAGATCCGACCCACCAATCTTCTCTTGCAGGATTGCGTTTTATTATGTCTATCTGTGAGGGGTGGAGGGGGAAAGAATGCAACCTGGAAGCAATTAAATTAATTGATGAATATGTTTAATTCCTCGAAATATTAGGAAAATGAAAAAAAAAAGTTCACTGCCATACTTCCTCATGCTTGAATAGTAACAACTTTTTTTTTTAAAGAGTAGGAAATCGGAACAGTTTGATTATAGATGAAGCTGCAGCACTGAAAGTTTAAGGTCGATGGTCTGTCCTTTCCTAAATAGATAAAAAAAGTTAGTGCATATTTTGGTAAAATGCTGCAATGGAGACTGACAGTAGCTGGATTAACATTTAGGTGGCGTTGGGATTCACAAAAATTGGTATCGGAATAGGAATCAAGAAGAGGAGAACGGAGATTCTCCTTCCATAGCCATTCTTATGACCAAAAAGTCCAAATTCCAACATGAAGAATTTGTTTATTCCCACCTTATTGAATATTTAAACTTAATCTGTAACACCAAAGTGTACATTGATACTGCAAATAATGAATTCAATATGAAGGTAGTTACCTAACAAATGGCAAGGCAGGATCAGCACAGCGAGTCCCTGAAGGTAGTCTCTCAGCTGAATTTGCAAGTGCACTAGCAAGGCCATTTTGCCCAACAGGTGTGATTAGAGGGTAATACGATCTTAGTAACCGAGCTGCTGCACTCCAGGCAGAAAGTGGATCCCCAGCACGGACAGCAGATAGCAGTATCTCTCTTAATACAACCATCTGCAGAGTGCTCCATTGAGACTCAAACAGTGAAACTACTGAATGGTGATGCACTTTTCCCCCATCAGCATGATCCTTTGCGAAGAAACAAAAATAAGGCCCAGAAACAAAAAAACTAAAAGATGCAATCCACTAATCACACTAAAATGCGGTTAGGGATATTTTTCAACTTGGAAAAATACATAAATCAATAACAGTATACCACCAACAAAAACAATTATTACAAGGTTATAACTGCTCACATGACAATAATAAACTAGAAACAGTTCTGAAAATCAATGAAATCAAATAGAAATACTGAGGTAAAAGGACAAAAAGGTTTGCATCTACCACTACTTCAACATCTGTCCAGGCATGGAAAATGTATCCTGCAAGTTGTTTAGATATTGTCAACCAACAGGCAAAACAAGCTATGTTGTCGTTTGTTCTATATTTCTGAAAATTTAAATATCTAAGGACCTCCACTTGAAATCCTGGGGCATTACAATGCTGCAAGAGCCAGATCTAAGATCAGACTTCAGATTATGTCCTCTTTCAAATGCACCCTTCATTGTCAAGTGGGTTCCTCGAAATTAGACTTCAGAAGTTTTATAACTACAATTCATTCATTGCTAAGTTCAAGGTTGTCCAGATATGGACACTATCTGGTAATGGAATGTGTAAACTGGAAAGTATAGAATTTTCTCAGGTACCTGACTTGAGTAGATAGTAATCTAAATAAGATAGGGGAATCGGAGAGAGATTTAAGGCATTGAAAGGAATAGAGATCTCAAATAAAGCTTTTACCCAAGATTAATCCACAAAGAGTTGAATTAATCCTACAATGGACTTGCCTTCTGTATAGTAGATGGAGAAAAAGAATGTTTATTTTGTATCATATAGCTACATGAGAAACTCCCTAATTGAAGAAGAGTAATTTATTTATGAATGATACTATCTTAATAAGCATTAACTTGATATTCTAGAAAAGTAGTCAATACAGTATGCAAAATCTGTCCAGCTCAGAACACTGACTCATGGGTGAGTCTCCAACGCAGGATGTAGAAGTATGACAAGGTCATTATCTCTCAACCAAAGAAGAACATGTCTATTACCTTACTCGTGATTTAGGAAAAAGAAATCACAAGAGATTATTAGCAACAATCCACAGATCATGTATCAATGCATACATGATCCAATATTAAATCAGTAGATTTTTCTTTTTCAAACTTGTAAACTCACATTGTGAAGAGAATCTTTAGAAATGGATGCTCTACTTTGAACACGATATGCTTTTGTCGTCATTGCCAAGACTTGCATGGCACTGATAGCCGCCAATGTATTTTCTTGGTGAAGGTACAACTGTGCTACCTGTCTAGAGAAAAAAGCAGCTTTCCTATGATAGCCAAGAGTCCCATACAAACGAGATATTTCAACATATAATATAAGTCTATCACTAGCATCAATCAATGACTTGGCACCATCTGCAGCAGTTGTTAACAACTCCACTACTTCCTTTGCCAACTCCCTTCTGTTAAAAAAAATAAAAAATAACAAGAACTAGCTTTTAGAGTTGTGTTGAAGAATAGTAATTCAAGACACATATATCAAATACTGTGAAAAATATATTATATATGTATAAACATACATACTACATAGACATCAAGATCTACAATTTGAGAACTAGCTTTTAAAGTTGTGTAAAAGAACAGTAATTCAAGACACAAGACACATATATCAAATACTGTGAAAAATATATTATATATGTATATACATACATACTACATAGACATCAAAAGATCAACAATTTGAGAACCAGCTTTTAAAGTTGTGTAAGAGAATAGTAATTCAAGACGCGTATATCAAACACTGAAAAATATATTAAATATGTATAAACATACATACTACAGAGACATCAAGATCTACAGTTTGAGAAAACAGTGACCTGGTCAACTGAGATAGATATTTATAGAGCATTAAATGATCTGTCAGTCCCTTCCTTTATGACCGTCAGAACAAAGTTAACAAAACCAGTAAATCACTAAAATAGAAATGACTATGAACATTGTTTTGAACCTGAACACTAAGAAGTCATCACTTAAATATTCTTTTCAGAATAGAATGCCTTCCAACAGCCAGTCATATCCAGAATTTGTTCACCAAATTAGATATCATCAATGAGTTTCAAGTGTATAAATTGAAATATAAACATATAAATTAGAACCAAATTATAAACTACCTGCCTAATTCAGAAGCCATTATATATTTGAGCTTATAGTTATTTTCTTCGTTTTAAACTACTGGGAGGTGTGATGAGGCTCCTCTTATGAGATGTCATTCTTTTTCCACCACATATTTTAATGGTTTGCTGATAAAGTAACATTTTCAGTAAATTAAAATGATAAAATTACATACCAAATAACTTAGATAGAAGAGGGAGGCGGTAAGGCATCTCCTTTCTCAAACACTCCTAGGGATGCTTATGCCATCCAAAAGAAAAGTAAATAACTAAAAAGCAAGTAAGCACATGCAAAATTCATGGGGTACATGGAATTTATCTAAGTGTCCTACAAGATAAGTGGACAACAATAAGCATGTGGCCATGTGCACAATATTACATCACTAAAGATTCAAGAGAGAAACTTTACCTGCAAAGAAACCTTGCCAATTTCAATATAGCCTCAAGTTCAAAGGCTATGGGAGAGACTCTGCGCACGAACATTAGATAAAATATGAGGCAATGTATTGCAAGTATTGATGAAAAATGTAAAAGAACATGCGGTTTAACCAGTGGAACCAGAAAAAATCAGATATGCCAAAAGAATATATAATGCTGAACCCACGTAGACACAGCACAACGGAAGTAGCTATAGCTATGTACTTGGAAAATATTTTAAACTCATTTGCAGAACAATGTTTCTTTCAGTGGTTTTTCATCTCCAAGTTAGCTTTTGTCTAATAATATTAGATGTCTAGAGCTTATCCCATTATCTAAAATAATTAAATGCTCTCCTCACTGGATCTTGCTTTTCTCTTACGATCTTACCTTTTAGACAATCATTTTATTTTTCCAGTGCTTGTCTTCTAATTAGAAACAACTAAATGGAACCCTCACTAAATCTTGTTTACTTTACCAAATGCATAACAAAAAATTACTTGTATAAATGTACTATCTAATGTATGAAAAAAAATAAAGTGCATCCTATCTACTTTACCAAATGTACTACCATTCAATTTAAAGTGGAAGCAACAGACCCGAACATGAAAAATCAACATGTTGGGAAATGGGAAGAGTATAAAATACCTCTGCGAATTATCTGGTATAAATGACTTGCGGTAATGCAAGATTACACTGTTGTATCGATATTTAACCTCCTCCTCTAAAGCTGGATCCTTTTGACCCATCCGGTCCATCTGATAACACGAGATAACACAATCAATACAGATCTAGACTTATGGCGGAAGTCTACAAGTATCTAACATCTACCAGGGACCAACTAGTCAGCAAGAGATATAGGAGAAACATAAACCCAGCAAGTACTCAAATACTGCTTCCGCATATATCTTGTATCTTTGTCAAGGACACAGTAGTTTTCTAGTTCAGAATGGTACTGTCATTTACCAGGACAACTAGGGGCACTGCGTTCAAGTACTTATATTTAATACCAAACCATGTTACTACATTCATTTTTATACAATATTCGTACACTTAATAGATAACAAACTTTATCTTGATATTTCTCTTCAATCACCTGCTAGTGTTTGCTGATTAGTTCATTGAAGCAGCAAAATAAAAGATCTAAGGGAGTGGAATAACAAATTATCATGTGATTCCTCATTGAGCGTGCACAAGCAAGCTTCATTATATATGAGATGAGGAAAGTAAAGTCTTGATCAAAGAGGTAAAACAACCCATATAAATACCCCCAATCTCATTAGTGGACAGGTATGCTTTTACTATCATTTTACTCCCTCATTTCAAATACACTGAGATCTGACTTAGGCATCGGAGGGGCCTCCAAGAGGGGTCTTCCCTGTTTTGCAAGTCAGGTACAAGAGTGAGCAGAACGAGCGGACGAAACCCCGATCGGCATGCACGCCGATCGGACCGGAGCAGAGGACTTTATCGTCTTGGTGTGTTGTAATGGGTAATCTCTATTCTGGTTCAGTAACAACCAGTTCTTTAATGTGAAAGCTTTTCTTTTTTCTTTTTGTTTCCTTCGGCATGTGTGTAAGCAAAATCACCTAATGAAAGGATAAATATTGCAGATGGCACTAATTCTGCATTGAATTCATTTATGTGCTCGTCATTCCTTGCACTTACAAAAGTAGAGTCAAGGAGTTCAATATTTCAAAAGCTAATGTTTCACTAATCTATTATAATCATTAAAGAATGATGTCAACCATGCAAATCAGGGAATCACCAGTTGTATCTAAAGGTACTTCTAAAGACAGGAGTTTATGATTGAAGCATGAGCAGTAGTCTGCTCAAACTCATGTATTAAAGATAAGATTAGTGAAGATACTAATAATCCTACAATGCAGATTGCAACAAAGACCAATGTTATATTGATATGCGTCCTGGACAAGTAACAATAGGTAGCTAACAAGCATTCACTGCATCAATTATGAATATGACAAGTTTCATACACATCATGGAATTCAAAAATCTTAAGATTTAAGATAAAAGTTCACCTACCAGTAAGGCACAAACGCTGCCCTCCAAAGCCCCAGCATACCAGAAAAAATCGCCTGTCAGCCTGGCAAGTTCTAATGCAGTAGAGTAATGAGCATTGGCATCAACAGGCGAACCTGCCAAAAGGCAATAATCACCTATGGTCTTCTGTGAACGAGCAAGTCTCCGTTTTTTTGCCTTTATCACCTGCAGTTTGTTTCCAATGAAATGATTTAGGTCCACCATTCAAACTGCAAAATTCTAAAAATGTGGACACACGGATTTAAATTCTCAGGACACCTAGACATAAACCTCCTCTGAGCTGAGACTGGCTTGAGAATCTAGAGGTGTCTTCAGAATAGTTCCAGCAGATTCCACCTGAAGAACCCATTTTTCAAATTCCATTAACAACGAGGCAGCAATGTCTTGCATCATTGTTTGCAAGTGAAACTCCTGAGTCTGGCGGTCAGCAGGAGGAAACAAACTCAAATTGGCAACGTTTTTACTGCCATACTCCAGCTGCAAAAAAAATATATATATACAACCACCAGTCAGGGAAGCAACTAAGTGATGCAAAGAATAAGAATGGTCACTATAGATCTAGTTTATTAATGCACTCAAATAGCTTGGAATATCCATTCCTGACAAGCTCCGAGGTGTGGCTATCAGATGCTTATTCTCTGCTTTCACACTCCTCATTTCCACCAACATCAACATTGACATTGGCGCAAGAACCGGTTCTTCGA